>CAUYUJ010015523.1:277500-285000 GCA_963575745.1 Prorocentrum cordatum | reverse complement strand
CCAAAGCCAGAATCCCACCAGCCCTCTGGGCGTAGGTGGTTTAGGGCGGCTCCTCTTCCAACCCCCTTTCTTCCCCTTCGAGGAGGGGTTTGACCCTCCCCCTACCCCCTTCCCTGGACTTGGACGGTGGGGGCCGCGAGGTGTCGGAGCGTCCAAAACGGCCTCGGCGAGGAAGCCAAAATTATTGGTTTTACTAGGATTGTGGGGGCGACGCTAATTAACGAACCCCCCTTCTTTGATCGATCTCCTCCGAGATGGCCCCACGAGCGCTCCCAAGGCTCCCGAGAGTGCCCCAAGAGGGCCCCAAGAGGTGGCCAGGAGGCCCAAAGAGGCTCCCAAGAGGCCCCCAGAATGCCCCCGAGAGGCTCCCAAGAGACCCCCAAGAGGCCCCAAGAGGCCCGCCAGAGGACCCAAGACGCTCCAAGAGGCCTCGGCGACAATGCCAAGATCATTGATTGTATTAAGGTTTTGGCCACATTTTGGCCTCCTGGGGGGGGCACTGCTTCAGATGACTCCAAGAGCGCCTGGGAGAGCCCAAGATGACCTCCAAGATGGCTCAAGATATCCCAAGATGCCTCAAGATGGCTCCCACGATGCTCCAACAGGCCCCAAGACCGCTCCAAGACGGCTCCAAGTGGCCAAAGAGCTCCCCCAGGAGGGCCCGAAGAGGCCAAAATCCTTCCAAAACCGTCGGAAAATCTATGTTTTTGGCTTTCTCGCCGAGGCCTAAAGATGGCTCCAAGATGGCCCAATAGCGCTCCAAGAGCGCTCCCAAGGTCCCCAAGAGCGCTTCAAGAGGGCCCCTAAGAGGCGCCCAGGAGGCCCCAGGAGGCCCCACCAGGCGCCCAAGAGGCCTCCAAGAGCCTCCCAAGAGGCACCAACAAGCTCTCCGAGGCACCCAAGACGCTCTAAGAGGCGTCCAGGACCGCCAACAGGCCCCCAAGACGCTCCAAGAGGCCTCCACTGGGGGACCCTTCCTGTGTGCTGCCCACTTCCATGATCGAGGCAATTCCTCTGGGCATCGTTTCTGGATGAGCTGGTGGGGTTGCGCGAAGCGTCCAGAATTCGGAGCCGTCCAACCCAAGGTGCGCCCCGTGACAGCCAAGAGGCCCCAAATGAGGCCCCAAAGGCCCCCAGAGCCCCCCTAGAGGCCTCGAAGAAGCCCCCGAAGAGGCCCCCAGGAGGCCTCTCGTCCACGACCCAGGCACGGTGGCGGGAAGGGCCGGAGGCCACCAAATTGTTCCGCCGACGGAGAGGTACTGATAGTCGGTCACGACCGGCGGCGCTAGGCCACGCTGCACCGCTTGAGAAACAACGTCGTTCCAAGAGGCGCCGCCGCCTGCGTCCACGAAGCTGCCGGAGACATCGAACTCAATGCCGCACATGGAAGACATGTCAAGCACCAGGCCCCCGCCTGCGAGAGCCTGGCCCCCGGCCGAGTGGGAGGTGCGCCCGCCGCGCGCACCGATGCGCAGGCCACGCCGTCCAGCGAAGGCCACAATGGCGGCCAGGTCCTCCGCGTCCCTTGGGCGGATCACCGCCAGCGGCTCAGCGCGCCGCACGAGCGCGAAGTCTCGGGTGAAGTCGCTCAAGGCCTCGGCCTGCGCGAGGAAGTCGAGGACCTCGCCCCGAACTCCGGCCGCGCGGAAGTCCTCCAGCTGGGGCAGGGCCAGAGACGGCAGCGCGGCGCCCAGGAGCTGAAGATGGTAGCTGTCACAGACCTCCCACTCGCGGCGGCTCACGCACCTGGGGGCGTTGCCCTCGAGCAGAGCCTTCAGGATGCTCAGCTCCGCCCCGAGGAGCCGTGTGAGCTCAGCCTGCCTCCGCGCAGGAATGCCACGCGGCATGATCGCTGTCACGCGCGTACCCTGGCACCCCAATACGTCAGCAACCTCGAGCACCACGCGAAAGTCTAGATCCACCCAAAGGAAGGTGAGCATCGACACTGCAGCATCCTCACTGACGTCGACCTCGACGGTGGTGCGCACAAGTCCACCGCTCTTGTCGATGCGAACCTCCACGAACTGCTCGCTGTTGCAGACGCGGTGCACGCCCTTGTGGCCCGTCCACTGACTCAGGTTGTCGAGGTCGGCCAAGAACGCGACAACCTCTGCGCGGCAAGACTGGATCTGCACAGAGAAGGCGGCAGAGCCATGGCTGTGAGACACCGGCCAGGATAGGAGTGCGGCCGTGGGCTCCGCCAGGAGGCCGACGTCATAGCTGAAGGAGCTGCAGCTGGACACGAGGGTGCGGCTGTCCTGCGGGTGGCGTTTGCTCGGCAGGCGCGCACACCGCAGGCAGCGCGGCTGGCTGCAGGGAAGTGCGTGGAATCCGGCAGCCTCTGCCGACGCCAAAACGCGTCCAAAATCGCGGACGGCGAAATCCAGGCAGTGCACGCCCGGCTGCTCTCCAGGATTCGCCAGCTCGGCGGAGACAACATGCTTGGGCTCGCGAGGCAGGTTGAGCCGATGCGAGGCCTCGCCACCGACGTGCTCAGTCTGCAAGAAACGGAACCCCAGTACCTCGCAAAGGAATTGTGCGGCGCCAGCGGGATCTGGCGATCGGGTTCGCAACCGCCGTACGGGGCCGACATCAATTCTTTCCTGAGCGTGTACGCTGATGGTGCTGGCCCTGCGAAGGTGCGTTTGTGTTTCTGTCTCGACGTGACTCGCTATGGAGTTGGCAAGTCCAGCCATGTTGCCCCCGGTGAACACAGGCCCACGGACAAGATCCTTCGCAGATACATCTTCGCAGTCGGGGCGCTCAATGAGCTCGATGAAATACCCGGTATATCTGGGCACGATGAAAAACTGCTTCAACCCGGTCAGCATGTCATGCATCACGTGGTCTGAAGTAGTTTCGTACCCCGCTGCGCGAACCGCGCTGAAAGCCTCGTCCACGCTGCCGACCTTGGGAACCAGGAAAAGCGACACCACCACCAGCAGGGACCACGAGCGGGAGGAGCCAGGGGTGGTTCCCATGGTGGTGTGGTCCTCCCCTCTCGCTCGAGACACCCCCTATCTCCAGCTCAGGGAGACATCGTGGACCTCCTCGCTGGAAATGGCCCCCCTGGTGGTGGCATCCTCCTCGTCCCCCCTCCTCCTCCAAAAAAATATTGGTAGGAGTTTGTTCTACGAAAAGGCGAATGGAACTTGAGCCGAACGCCCGCGGCGTTGCATGTTCATTCAAAGGGGCCTAGCGCCTAGCAGTAACATCACAATTCTGCTACATGGCATTTCATGCCAGGCACAAGGGCCAGAAGTACCACCCCTGGGATAGAACCCGGGGGGGAAGCCTACCCTAGGCCCTACCCAAGGCCCTAGGATAGCCTACCCCAGGCCCTACCCAAGGCCCTAGGGTAGCCGACCCTAGGCCCTACCCAAGGCCCTAGGGTAGACTAGGGTAAGCCCTACCCAAGGCCCTAGGGTAGCCTAGGGTAGGCCCTGCCCAAGAGCCTAGGGTAGACCTAGGGAAGGCCTAGGCGCGGGTTTAGGGAAAACATTAAGGAAAGGGCTACAGGTAGGCGTACCCTAGCCCTAGGGGGAAGGCCTAGAAGGGTAGGCGTAAGGTAGGCCTAGGGGGTAGGCCTAGGGGGTAGGCCTAGGGGGTAGGCCTAGGGGGTAGGCCTAGGGGGTAGGCCTAGGGAGTAGGTCTAGGGTAGGCCTAGGGGGTAGACCTAGGGTAGGCCTAAGGGGAAGTCCTAGGGGTAGGCCTAGGGTAGGCTTAGGGGGAAAGCCTAGGGGTAGGCCTAGGGTAAGCCCAGGGGGAAAGCCAAGGGGTAAGCCTAGGGTACGCCTAGGGAGTAGGCCTAGGGGTGAGCCTAGGGTGAGCCTAGGGGGAAGGCCTAGGGAGAAGGCCTACGGTAGGCATAGGCCTAGGGGAAAGGCCTAAGGGTAGGCCTAAGGCAAGCCTAGGGGATAAGCCTAGGGGTAAGCCTAAGGGGTAGGGCTACGGGTAAGCCTAGGAAAGCAAGCCCTAGGGGGTAGGGCTAAGGGAAGCCTAAGGGAAGGTCTAGGGTAGGCCTACGGGTAGGCCCAATGGTAAGGCACCCTAACGTGCGGGTCGGGCCGGGCGGGTGGGACATCAAAGCATCATGCATCATCGAATGGACACGCGAGAACCCTAATGGGTCGGGTCGAGACGGGGCGGGTGGGCCTAACAAGGCGGGTCGGGTCTGGCTGGGCGAGCCCTACCGGGCGGGTCGGGAGGGCGGGGCATTAAAATATCATGCGGCATCGAGTGGACATGCGAGAACCCTAACGGGTCGGGTCGCGTTGGGTCGGGCAAATGCTAACGGGCGGATCGGGTCGGGCGGGCGGGACATTAAAATATGACGCATCATCGAATGGACACGCGAGAACCCTAACGGTTCGGGTCGGGACGGGTCAGACCGGGCGAAGCGAGATCGTTCGCCCGGAAGCCCGTTCGCCCAGAAGCCCGTTCGCCCGAAAACCGTCCGCGCGGAGGCCCGTTCGCCCGGAGGCCCGTTCGCCCAGAGGCCCGTTCGCCCAGAGGCCCGTTCGCCCAGAAGCCCGTTGGCCCAGAGCCTGTTCGCCTGGAAGCCCGTTCGCCCGGAGCCCGATCGCGCGGAAGCCCGTTCGCCCGGAGCCCGTTCGCCCGGAGCCTCCTCCGCCGCTGCCGCCGGCGACGCCGGCGCGGAGACTACGGACCCATTTCCTCCCCCCCTCCTCCTCCCCCTCCATCTCTTCCTCTTCCTCCGCCTCTTCCTCCTCCTCGTCCCTCGCCCTCTTACTCCCTCCCCCTCACCTTTCCTCCCTCTCCTCCGCCTCCTCCCCGCCCTCCTCCTCCCTCCCCCGTTTTCTTCCTACTCCTCCTCCTCCGCCGTCGCCGTCGCCGTTCCCGTCGTCGCCGTCATCGCCGCCGCCGCCGCCCCGTCGCCGTTTTCCCCGTCGTCGCCGTCATCGCCGCCGCCGCGTGGCGCAAGGGGGAAAGGCAAACGACAGCAGAGAAAAAAGAGACACGTTGCCAGGGAGCCAGTCGGGTCGGGTCGGGGGCGGGCGGACCCTAATGGGCCGGGGTCGGGGCGGCGGTGCGGGACATTACACTGTGGTGCAATGATCGACTTGACAAGCGAGCGCCGCCCTAACGGGCGGGACGGGTCGAGTTTGGTCCGGGCGGACCCTAACGGGTGCGGGTCGGGTCGGTCCGGGCCGGGCGGACCCAAGCGGGCGGTCGCGTCCCGGCCGGCGAAACATAAAAAGTGTGTGCGTGTTCGACTTTGACCACGCGTCAAACCCTAACGGGCGGGTCGGTCCGGGCGGACCCTAACGGGCGGGTCGGGTCGAGTTGGGTCGGGCGGACCCTAACGGGCGGGTCGGGTCGGGTCGGGCGGGCGGACCCAAACGGGCGGGTCGCGTCGGCCGGGCGAAACATAAAAGTGTGGTGCGTGATCGACTTGACACGCGACAACCCTAACGGGCGGGTCGGGTCGGGCGGGTCGGGCGGGCGGACCCAAACGGGCGGGTCGGGTCAGGTCGGGCGGGCGGACCGTAACGGGCGGGTCGGGTCGGCCGGGCGAAACATAAAAGTGTGGTGCGTTATCGGTTTGACACGCGAGAACCCTAACGGGCGGGGCGGGGCGGGGCGGGGCGGGCGGGCGGACCCAAACGGGCGGGTCGGGTCGGGTCAGGCGGGCGGACCCTAACGGGCGGGTCGGGGCGGGCGGGCGGGACATAAAAGTGTGGTGCGTGATCGACTTGACACGCGAGAGCCCTAACGGGCGGGTCGGGTCGGGTCGGGAGGGCGGACCCTAACGGGCGGGTCGGGTCGGGTCGGACGGGCGATGCTGCGATTAATCCGCCACCGTGCCTCTGGGCACGGAACGGGCGTGTCCTCAGGTTTCCCTCATCCCCTGAGCCTCAGTCCTCAATCCTGAGGATTCTTTTAGGGGACCAGAGCCCTCGCTCTCAAATCTCCCGGGGCTTGTCGCCGTTCCCCTGGGATCCCCAGCGGCTTCTCGCGTGACTTTTCCGGGCCCACGAGGGCCCCAAGACGGGCAAGGAGGGCCCCAAGAGACCCCCAAGACGGCCCAAAAGGCCTCCAAGCCGCCCACAGAGCACTCCAAAACGCTCAAAAAGGGCCCAACACGACCCAAAAGGCCTCGAAGACGCCCCAAGAGGCCTCCAAGTGGCCTCCGAAGACGGCCCCGAGAGGCCCAAATCGTCAAAATCAAAAAAAACATGCATCTTCAACATACACGACCCATCGGCCATCACGGCCTTGACGACGGCCCAAGAGGTCCCCAAGACGGCCCCAAGACGGCCCAAGAAGCCTCCAAAAAAAAACCAAGACGGCCCAAGAGGGCCCCCAGACGGCCCAAGAGGCGCACAAAACGGCCCAAGAGGGCCCCAAGCAAGACGGGCCCAAGGAGGGGGCCCGGAGGGAGACCACGGATCGAAAGCTCTAGCTTTCCGCCCAAAGAGGCCGCCAGGAGGCCCCAAGGTGCCGCCAAGAGACCCCCAAGAGGCCCCAGGAGGCCCCCAAGAGGCTTCAAAGAGGCCCCAAGAAGCCCCAAAACGGCCCCCAAGAGGCCACAACGAGATCCCAACCCACATACAAGAGGCCTCAGACCCAACAGCCCAGGCATGATGGCAGGATGGGCCGAAGGCCAGTAGGATCCGCCGCCCCCTGTGGTCTTGCCACAGGGGTGCACGGCGTGCTGGACGAGTCAGGTTTTGGTTTTGGTTCTTTTTCTAAAAGAACTCCCCAATGGGCTTCGGCCCGTCCCGCCGGCCACCCGCAAGTTTCCGAAAATCCGTCTGTCAATGCCCAAAAACGGCCGTTTCGCTCGGGACATCCTCAAAAAATCGCGAAGATGGCCCAAGATGGCCTCCAAGTCCGCCCGAGATGGTCCAAGAAGGCCTCAAAAACGGCCCAAGAGAGTCCAAGACGGCCCAAGACGGCCCAAGAGGCCCCCCAGAGGCCTCCCAGACGGCCCAAGAGGCCTCCAAGAGGTCCTCCAGGAGCGTCCGAAGAGGCAACAAAAAAAATCATTGATTTTCCCTTGGGTTTTTGAAGAGATTTTCTGGGCCATTTGCGCCTTTTCGGCTCCCGACGTGGCTCAAGACGGCCCAAGAAGCGCCCCCAAGATCGCCCGAGAGGCCCCCAAGAGAGCCCCCATGATGGGCCCCAAGGGCCTCCAGATGGCCCCCTAGAGGGCCCCAAGAGTGGCCCCAAGAGGCCTCCAACACGCCCAAGATGGCCTCCAAGACGCCCAAGATGGCCTCCAAGACGGCCCTGGAGCATTCCAAGCGGGCCCCAAGTCTGCCCATAGAGGCCCCCCAAACGGCTTCCGACGGCTTCAGACGTGCCAGGAACCCACCAAGATGGCCGAAGTTGGCTCGAAGCTGGCCCGAGACGGCCCAAAAAGCCCAAAAGATCGCCCAAAGCTTGCCCAAGAGGCCTCCAAGACGGCCAAGATGACCTTCAAGATGCCCACGTATTCCCCGAAGGCTTTCCAAACCGATTCGGGGACACGTG
>CAUYUJ010015523.1:217500-272500 GCA_963575745.1 Prorocentrum cordatum | reverse complement strand
GTAGGCCTAGAGTAAGGCTAGGTGGAAGGCTTAGGGGTGGGCCTAGGGTTGGTCTAGGGGGAAAGATTAGGGGTAGGCCTAGGGGGAATGGCTAGGGATAAGCCAGGGGCAGGCCTAGGGCAGGCCTAGGGGGTAGGCCCACGATAGGCCTACCCCTAGGCCTAGTGGGGCTGCCTAGGTGTAGGCCCAGGGTAGGCCTAGGGGTAGGCCTAGGGTAGGCCTAAGGGTAGGCCTAGGGTAGGCCTAGGATGTACACCTAAGGGTAGGCCTAGGGTAGGCCTATGGGGGAAGGCCTAAGGGTAGGCCTAGGGGGTAGGCCTAGGGGGTAGGCCTAGGGGTAGGCCTAGGGTAGGCCTAGGATAGGCCTTGGGGGAAGGCCTAGGGGTAGGCCTAGGGTAGGCCCAGGGGTTAGGCCTAAGGGTAGGCCCAGGGTAAGCCTAGGGGGTAAGCCTAAGGGTAGCCTACCCTCCGGGTTCTCCCCCCCCTTTTCGACCGGGGCCTGGTCGCCAACAGTGCCGGCAGGAACCGGAATCGAAAAAGGACGGTCTACAGTACAAAGTACACGATGCACAACGCAAATATATTCAAAAGGTAACTAGTGTGAAGAGCATGTCTGGTGCGGGCAAAAAGCGAGTAAGGTTTGGGCGTAAATGCGCAGGGCCTCCTGCCACGCGAATTACTATTTTCAGGTGTCGCACAACATCAAGTCGTGCATGCCAATACTTGACATATACAATAGCGTGGGTTTAAAACCGCACAGACGAGCACCTGGATCTCAACTAAGCTTAAGCTCGAACCCCCGGCAAAGCGGCACGCGATGATAACCTGGACCTGGCTTAGATCTCCTGCTAGGCACAGGAGCCTAAGGATTAGCACTCCCTCCTCCTCCCCTCCTGCCACCCTCTCCTCCTCCTCCCCCTCCTCCTCCCTCCTCCTCCTCGTCCGCGCTGCTGACCTGGTAAGCGACATGGTGTATGCCCGGGCCGAACTTGGCGAGATACTTGCTGAAGACCGTGTCCTCATTAAGGCCCTCTGTGACCACGAGCACGCGGCTTGCGTCATCTTGGGCCGGAGGTTTTAGGATGTAATTACACATGTCAACCTCGTCATCCGAGACAGTCCCTGTATTCACGTTCTGGATGCGCACCTGCTCGAAGCCCAAGAGGTCGCAGTGCATCTCGGCAACTTTACGAGCATTGCCGCAGATTAGCGTGTAGTGGTCCCAACGAAGCAAGTCTAGCGGCAGCAAGCTGGAAATTCGGCAAGTCTGTGACGTGGGCGCCTCCGTGCTGGGCTCCGATCTTTCCAGTGCTGATGTCGAGTTTGTCGCCTCGCGTACCTGGGGGCCAGCGGTTTCGTCGATGTCCGCGTCTGCGCAGCAGCCGGGTGCCCTCGTGCCGAGCATGCTCTGCAGCACCGAACGCATGATGGACGCTCCGCGCTCGATGTCAGGCAGATCGGGCACAGCTGCGCAACGAACGTGGTCAGGGCTCGCGAATGTGCTGCCAGGGAGGGCGTACACGCCACGGCGACTGCACTCGATGCAAAATTGCACGTCGTCGATGCCCAGCGGAAGCCGAGGGAACAAATAGAAAGCCCCGTCGGGCATCCTGCAAGACCTCATGCCCGCGTCCAGCAAGAGCTGCCGGAATGCCGCGACGCGGGGCCTGTAGCCGTCCACCGGACATGGCAGCCTGCCCTCCCTCTGGAGCACATCGGAGATAACATGCTGAAGGAACGCTGGAGAACTAAGGTTGCCAAGTCTCACGCTGTTGGCCCCCATGCTGGCGACAATGTTGTTTTTATGATCCGATCGAGGGTTCACCGCGGCAAAGCCGAGTCTCTCGCCCGCGAGGCTCATGTCCTTGCTGAACGAGG
Source organism: Prorocentrum cordatum (assembly GCA_963575745.1). Taxonomy (NCBI): domain Eukaryota; class Dinophyceae; order Prorocentrales; family Prorocentraceae; genus Prorocentrum; species Prorocentrum cordatum. Next base: position 270,622 of record CAUYUJ010015523.1, on the reverse strand, counting down.
AAATGACGACCGAGTCCTGGTACATCTCGAAGCAAGACGGTACCTGTGCGTCGAACGTTAGGCGCCAATACGTGTTGTCAGAAATCCGCCGACCCCTTGTGGGTCTCCAAGCGTGTGAGATTGTTCCCCCCTCCCCATAATCCCCCCTGGACCCCAAACCGGGATTTTGACCCCCCCCCCGCGCCCCAGGTGGCCCCGGACCGAACTCACCCGGGACGGTCTGGGCTCCCTGGGCTCGCTCTTGAGCTGCACGACAGCACTTGACGCCTCCCAAGAAGCCGCCAAGACGGTCCACGAGAACCCCAAGTCGCCGAAAGATCGTTTCAAGACGCCCAAGATGAGCTCAAAACGGCCCAAGAGGCCGCCAAGACACCCCACGAAGCGTCCAAGAGGCCTCCCAAGAAGCCCCCCAACAAAAACAAAATCTTACAATTCCCTTGGGAAAACGTAAATTTTCAGCATATCCAACTTGTAAAACCGTCCACGAAGCCCCCACGAGGCCCCCAGGACCACCCCAAGACGCCCCACGAGGCTCCCAGGAGGTCCCAAAGACAACCCAAAAGAACTCCAACGTGGCCCAAGAGGCGCCCTAGACGGCCCAAGAGAGCTCCAAGACGGCCCCAAGAAGGGCCCAAGAGAGGGACCACGAACTGCGAATTCCAGCGCTCCGCCCAACGAAGCTCTCCGGAGGACCCAGGAAGCCCCCAAGCGGCCCCAAGAGGCCCCCATGAGGCACCCAAGAGGCCCAAAAGAAGCCCCCAAACGGCCCCCAAGACCCTTCGAAACTGCCTCGAAGAGGCCCGCGAGAATCCTCGCCACGAGATCCCAACGGACATCCCAGAGCGTGCCACACACGACCCTGAACCGGGGGCCGCCAGAAACGGATCGGGACGAAGCGTGGGTCCCGGAAAATACGATAACAGCAACGAGGCACCAGGAACGATGTCGAGCGCCGTGTCATGATTCGGACAAGCCTCGTGGAATGCAGTCCTGGAGGCGCAGTAGTTTATAGAGGGGTCGGCGGATGTGGCGTAAGCCTATATAATCAGCCACACAGAGCGCCCGAACATAGCCTGATGGGACGTCAGCTTCTGCGCGACAGTTCGCATCGTGTCTGCCGAGATCACCTTCCCTGTTGGATTTCCAGGGGAGCAGATGACGACGCAGCACAGCCGCTCAGCTGCTCGCTCCATGCAGGTACTCAAAGACCGCATGTCAATGTCGAAGGTTTCGGGATCGAAATCCACCAAGTCGAACTCGCCCTTCCAGAAGCCCACCATGTCAATGTAGTCTGGGTAGCACGGCTTGTGCAGCAACACCACATCGCCAGGGCTCAAGATCGACCCGAGCAGGCTCGTCATGGCACTCTGCGCACCTGGAGCTGCAACGACGCACTCTGCAGGCACCTCAACACGCTGCCAGGGCGAAATGAATTTCGCAATCGCCTCGCGGAACTCCAGGTGGCCAGCGGGCGGCATGTACCGGAACATGCCCTTCGCAGAACCATCCCTAGCTTGCTCCAGAAGACGTATCATCGATTCCAGTATCTGGCCCGGAGGTTCCATCGAAGGATTCCCAACCGCGAAGTTGTATACAGGCAAACCCTGCCTCTTGCGCTGGTCCGCCTTGATGAGCAAAGAGGCGATCGGAGACTGAAGACTGTCGCCAGGCTGCGACTGTACATGGGACGCGTGCACTTGCTTGGGATGCGTGATAATGGCGAAATCCTCGTAGGTGCAAGTCGAACAGCTCTCCATTGTTCTGTGAACGCTACGCTGCCTGCAGGCCGAGATAGCTTCAAGACAGAGGCTAATGATGATGATGATGACGATGATGATGATGATGATGATGATGATGATGATGATGATGATGATGATGATGATGATGGTGATGATGGTGGTGATGATGGTGATGATGATGATGATGATGGTGTATTACTCGGCAGCGGGATGATGATGACGATGCGCCCGTGCAAGGCGGGTGACTGAAGAGGCAAGCCGCAGCTTCGTTCCTAGTTGCGCCATTCGCGTTCTTGGTGCCACGATGCCTAAAAACTGACCCCCTCAGACGCTGCCAGGACGACGCCGAGATGCTGGTGGAACTCAGAGGCATGTGCGCGGCTTATGTCCCGCGCAGTCCAAACAGGCGCCACGGCGACGAGCCCACGTGCCCCCTCCCTGAGACCAGACGACACCGCGCCCCCTCCCCACCCCCCCGCCATCCACCAAGACGAAGTCGACCACACGCAGGAGTGGCCCTAGGCAGGACCTTTGGTGCAAGGCTTTCGGGGGGCTGCGGGAAGCCAAGCGCGCGGGCCAGATCCAGGGGGGGTCCCTTACGCGGAGCCGACGAAGCCAGGACCAGGACAAACTCGGATCAGGACAAGTCAGGGATCTCTGAGATCTGGCTGATCTGGAAGAGGGCGCGGGCGCCGCGGCCGTTCCAGAGCCCTCCAAGGCGCTCTGAGAGCGTTCCGCGTTCCGGCACGCTCTGGTACGACTCATCCTGGCCCTGGGCGAGGAGGGGGAGGAGGAGGAGGAGGAGGAGGAGGAGGAGGAGGAGGAGGAGGAGGAGGAGGAGGACCACGAGAAGGACAACGATCAGTCGGCGACGAAGACGACGACGACGACGACGACGACGACGACGACGACGACGACGAGCGCCGCGGTGCCATCATCTGGTCGCTTCACGTGGTGTATGTTTCGGGGTGGTTCATAACATTCCCGGGGAGGCCCGCCGTTTTTTAGACACCACGAGCGCGCTGCCACAGGGTTCGTGGGAGAAATGATTCACGACCGCCTGCGCCCGCCACCTGCGCGCATGACCACGCAGCAGCACCTGCGCATGGAGGAAGCATGCTGTGACGCCCCTGTCCGGGCGGTCGCGCGCATGATTTGTTTCCTTCCATGTGGCCGCCCAGTGGTGGTGTATATCTAATGGCCTTCGGCCCATACCGCCACCGAGCCTGGGTTCTGGGTATGACGCCTGTGGAATGCCCTCGCAGTCGGCTTCTACGGCAAGTCAGGACACGCCTCACCGCTCGTTCGACGGCGAGCGCCAGTTGCAAGGCCACCGTTGCTCAGCCTTTTTTTCTGGCGATGCCCGTTGTCGTGGTAATCGTTACAAGAGGAAGAGGAAGAGGAAGAGGAAGAGGAGGGGGAGGAACAGGAGCAGGAGCAGGAGCAGGAGCAGGAGCAGTAAGAGAGGGGGGGCAGGAGGAGGAGGAGGAGGAGGAGGAGGAGGAGGAGGAGGAGGAGGGGGATCAGGAGGAGGAGGAGGAGGAAGAGGAGAATTGTCAGACAAGGTACCGCAGGGGAAACTAGCGCGCGGCAGCCTTGCGTTCGTAGCGACGTGACTTTTTTATCCTTCCATATCAGCTCTTGCCTTGGCCGTCAGTAGCGTTCTCCTAGGAGCACCACGTCCCCTCAGATTCTCCGTGGTAGTTGTTTTACATATTACGAGGACTCGAGTCTTCGGGGGCGCGCACTCCTATTGCGAGGATATGTGGCCTCGACCATCGACCCGACTTCTCAGGAAACGACGGTGGGCCGAAAAGCGCCGTCCGAAGACGTCAGCACCGAACGTTGCAGTTTTGCCCCCCCCCCCTCCCCCCCTCTCTCTCCCCCCTCCCCCACCTCGGGTACCCCGTTCTCTTCAGGCTCCTCTCCTCAGGCCGTCCCTCCTTGTGATCCCCCCGCCGATTGCAAATGTGGGGCGTCTTGACTAACTTGGCCGTGGGCGCCGTCAACAACTGGAACGCGAGCGTGAAGCCTGTACTTCTGTGAAAGCGACGCGCCCGCCGCAGCCCGATCTAGCCTTCGAGATCCGGGGCTCGAATTTCAAAGGCCAGCCGCTGACCCGACGCCATTCCAGAGAGCGAGCGCTCCGCGCAACAAGCCTCCCGCATAGCTCCGATTTGCTCCGAGACCGAGGCGGTGGGCCAGGAACCAGAGCAATGGCCAGCAGCGGCCAACCAGGGCTGGGCAAGACGAGTGGGCATGCGATCAACACATGGGAGTCATAATGGGGAGGAGGAGAAGTGAAAGTACGGGAGGAGACAGGGGAACAGGACGGAGGCGCATGACGGAGGAGGGTGAGCAAAACGAGCAGCAGCACACGGATCAGCAGAAAGAAACGAGAAACGGGGAGAGGGGGGGAAGGAGGCAGGAGGCACGTGTCGTTGGCGGTGAACGGGCAACATGAAAACGTAGTGATCAAAGTGTACGACAAGCGCAGCGTCACCGATGCCAAGCAGGTGGGGAGCATATACCAGGAATGTTGCTAATAGTATGAACATGAATATGAGTATGGGTATGAGTATGAGTGAGGGGGGCCGTGATGCTAAATAGCGCCTGCGGGCGGCTGTGGAAATTCTTGCACCCTCGTCCTGCAGCTCCTCTTTTGGCGCTGCTCAGTCCTGTTTGCGCCCTCCCGATGAAGGCAAGGAGGCCGACGGACAGTTGTAGAGCCCCCTTCCCAGCAGTTGGATGGCCTCCCAGGGAGCCCCCATAACGCCCAAGGACAGCCCAAGACGACCCCAAGCCCCCAGAACGTAAAAGAACAGGCCAAAACGCTCTCAAGCAACCCAAGATAGCCTTCGGACTTGTCTTCTATAGGCCTCCACTAGAATCCAACCAGCCCTTTGGGCGACAAGTGGTCTCAGGAGGGTCTCTTTCCTCTTCCTGTGGACAACACCCGAAAACACGTGCTTGCACGAATCCCGCGCGAAATGCTCAATGCCGGTCCGGCCAGTGGAACTTTCGGATCGTCTTGGGAAGCAAACCCCGATAGGTTTTCGAAGGAAGTCCTGAGCGGTTGGGCTCCTTTCAGGGTCCACACCGCTTGCGGGCACCTGCGTTTGGGGCAGCGGCGGGTGTGGCCGTGGGCCGCGCCCTTTCGGCGTCTTCGGCCCTCCGTCCTCCTCGTCTTCCTCCTCTTCCTCCTCCTCCTCCTCCTGTTCCTCCTCCTCCTCCTCCTCCACTAGATACAGTCAACCCATACAGTAAGGATGCGCGGTAAGGATGCAAGGGCCTTGCGCCCATGCCGAGGCTCTCCGAGCGGGGCTGGCCATCGAAAGTGGTTGGGGCGCCGACCCTGCCCCGGCCCCCCATCGCCCCCTCCGCCCTCGCCCCCCGCGCCGCCCCCGCGCCAGCCGGCTTCGAGCTCGCGCTGGCCCAGACTGCCACGAGGTGCACCGTGGCAGAGCTGGGCAGTCTTGCGGATCGGCGCATCAGGTCGCACAGCTCCATTCTTGAATGGAAGGCACAAAGACATACTAGTACTCCATGTCCTCCTTGGAGGCGCGCGACCGACCCGAACATATAGTATACCCATCTTGTAGTATGTCGCTTCCCGAGCGGTGTGGCAAGAAAGCGCCCACCACGACGCATATACTAGAAGATTTCTCGGTGCGCGCGTCGCCCACGGGGCGGCGACGCACATGTAGTATTTGTATGTTAGGGTGACGCCGGTTGAAGTGCAGCAGCCAAGATGGTCTACGAGTGTACAGGGCTTCATGCCAGGCCTTGCTCCCAAACATGACTTCCTGAATTCTACCATGGTCCCCACATTTCACCTTCTGTCCCCCGTCTCCCATGCCCACCCATCCCCTGACCCTTCTCTCTGTCTCTTCAACCTTGCCTCCCTCACCTGCCCTTCCCCTTCCTGCCCGTCTTCACCCTCATACCTCCCCCTGTCCCTCCTGTCCCCTCCACTGCTCCTCCCATGCCCCTGCGACGGAGGGAGGGCGAGAAGGAAAGAAGAGAAAAACCGAAGAAAGGAAGCAAACTAAGCAAAAGAAGAAGGGAAGACGGGCAAAACGGAAGAAAACAAAAATGGAAGAGGGGGTAACCAGAGGAGAGGGAAGGGGAAATGTGGAAGAGAAGCCGTGCAGGGCTGGGAATCGGGCCTCTCGCTGGTCCTCGAAGTAAGCCCACGCGAGCACCTCTGCGGTTCAACTTCTCCTCCTCCTCCTCATCCTCCTCCTCCACATCCTCCTCACATCCTCCGCTCCCAACTTCATGGATAGAGGGACGGCCGTTTTCAAAAAATGTGGCTATCGCCTTAGATCGGCTTAGCGCCGTTCACGGTCGCCTGAAATATTTCCGATATTTGCACCGGTGGAGGCCGGCACGTTTTTTTCAAAATGGGGTTCTCGCCTCCTACTTCCTCGAATAATGATATCAGCTGTGTGAACTTGAGGAACAATCCTCGTGATCGTCATCGTCATCGTCATCGTTACCGTCAACATCGTCGTCGTCGTCATCGTCGCCACTCGCCATCGTTGCCGTGGTCCAAGAAGAGCTGGAGCAGAAATCGATCCGTTCAGCGGGCCCACCGATCCGATGAAGATCAGCAGGATGAAGCCTACGATCAGGCCCCAGTAGTCAGTCCTGTGGAGATGGCCGCGAGAAAGGACGAGGGCGCTGGGAATAGGGAGGTACCAGGGGGAGAGGAGGGGGAAAGACGCGAAGGGGAGCACGGATTCCCCGTGGAGGAAGAGGCGCGGACGAAGACAGGGCAGGGATGGAGTAGGAAAGGGGAACTACGAGGGGGCGGGAAGGGAGAGCGAGAGAGAGAGAGAAAGAGAGAGCGATGAGCAACGAAGGAGGAGACATGGGAATGCGTAAGGCGGAAGGTGACACGAGGGAGGTGCAAATGAGGGCAGACCCGGGGGGGAGGGGAAAGCGGGAGGGGGGAAAGCGGGGGAATGAGGAAGGTACAGGTGGAAGAGGGGGAGGGGGACCAGGGACGAGGAGCGGCGGAGGGGGGGTAAAGGGAGAAGGCGGGACGGGGAGCGGGGAAGGGTAAACGAGGAAGGGGCTCGAAAGGAAGGGGGGAAGACAAGGGTAACGGGAAAGGATGATGTGGAGAGGGGAATGCCTGTGTGTGCACTGCTTCTGGCCACAACATGCCCAAAGCAGTGCCGTGGTAGGGCGAAGAACGGATCCGGGCTGGAGGGGAGGGAGGGAGGGAGGGAGGGAGTGTCCGTCTCGCTTCATCCCTCCCTCGTCCCTTCACCCTTCGTGTCGCGGCTCGGTCTCCCCCCACCCTCGGCCAGGCGCGAGGCGTGCTGCAGCCTGGAAAGCGCGTGCGCGGTACCGACCATGGTTCTTCATCCGAGGAGCTGTCCCCACGGTCTACCGCAGTGAGCTACAAGGATCCAACCCAAGCCTCTTCCATTCCTCGCCCCTCCACTCATCCTCCTCCCTCCCACCCCTCCATCCATCCTCCCTCCCTTCTTCTCCTCCTGCTGCTACTTCTCCACCTCCTCCTCCTCCTTCTCCTGGCGATCCGAACTTCTGGTTGGAGGTGTTTTGGATACCCAGCAAGGGGCCGAACGAGAAAGACTCCTCTTTGGTTGACAACCGGCGCCAGATGTCCGACCGCCTCGGCCCTGTGGACTCGGTTTGGATGATGCTTCCTTCTGGTCTGCGGAGGAGAGATGATAGAGAAAGCTTTCGAGGGGGAGGTGTTCGTGGACGGCAGCGCTTTCAAGAAAGGGACTCATGAGTGGCCCCGTGTGGGCTGGGCAGTGATCAAAATGGACAGCGATGGCAATGTGAGGGCCAACATGCACGGCGCGGAAGGATCCGACCTCCCACCGACCTCACAGGCAGGCGAACACGTAGCTGGGCTGTCATCCATGACTGCCTTAGAGCCACACTTCTCCACAGTGTAGGTCGTGAGGCCCAGGCTTCATCTGGGTATCTCAAATGTTCCCCATTATATGCTGGAGTCAAGCTTCTCATCTGCGGTTGGCCCGCTTGGCATGCTGGGAAGCAGGTCATGAATACAAAGCGCATCATGAATTCGAGAATCTCGAAAAAGGCTCCGAGCCTTGGCCAACGTCCACAGGAAATCATGAGGCTGATCGGTTCGCCAAGGCAAGCGCTGAGAGCTTAGCGCATTCATCGGGGACGGAAAGGTTTTCCTTACAGCAGTTGCAGAAAGCTGTGAGCGCCTGCCTTATGCATGTAGGCAAGGTTTTGCCCCTTCGGCCCCCGCCCAACATAGGAAGGCGTAGACCTTCCCTTCAGATAATCAGCCCCCCCCCACGTCGGCTGGACGGGGAGTCGGCGGGGCGCGGGCGGCTTGGAGGGCTGGGAGTGGAGGTTGCAATATGCCGAGTCCTGCGCTGCCGAGGTCTTCCAGGGGGGCCCCTCCCCCTCTCCTCCTCGGCCCCTCCCACTCTCCCATTCCAGGCCCCCGCCACCTGAGGGAAGGGCACCGCTGGGGCTGGTTGCCAGACTCGCGTTGGTTATGCGGGAGGTGCCTTGCCAGGGGTTTTCATCGGGAGGCTCCGACTGTCGGCCTCCCTTGCCCAGGCTGCAGTCCACCCGTGACTGATTTCGTTCAGAATCCTAGAGGCCACCCGCTGTACGCGGCTGACCGACCATGTCCCGAACGCGGGCACCTTACTCAGGATTAGCGGGCCAATCGTGTGCAAGCGGACTGCACGAGGACTTTCAGCAACGACCGCACCGAGTCCAATTGGAGGCAATGTTTGCGTCACCAGTGCCCGTGCCATGCCTAAACGCCTGGCAAGGTGGACCCCCCTGCAACCTTCGCTGAGTTTAGGCTGAAAATGGCCATGCTGGGATTCCGGCCCTCCCCCCCCTCGGTACTCTAGGGCCCCCATCGATACATCGACGGGGGTCGATGCCCCTGTTTCGGCTGTTTCGGGGGGTCCGCTGGTGTCCTCTCGGATCCTTCTTGTTGGGAGGGCTCTGGGGCGGGCCTGGCTCACGTCGGTGGCGGCGACCTTGGAGAGACACCTCCTTTTGTGTCACGTGCTGGTTTCCTCCTCCTACTCTCCCTCCTCCTCCTCCTCCTCCTCCTCCTCCTCCTCCTCCTCCTCCTCCTCCTCCTCCGTCTTCTCCTCCTCCTTCTCATTATCCTTCTCCTTTTCCTCCCAAATTATTTTTGGGAACGCCTCCAGCCACACCGTGACAAACCTCTATGCGGATGCTGAAAAAAACTGTGATGAAGTTTGCGGAGCTTTGACGTGAAACTCTGAATGAGTTAGCCAGAGGATGGAACCGAACGTTTTTCCGCGAGACGATGCCTGTATCCACGGAACGATTCACAAGCAAGTCAACGATGCAATTGTTCTCGCGCTGATGCCACAAGGTGGGATGCCCCGCCTCAGACGTCGGGGGCCATCCAGCATCGACCAATTCGAACATCTGACTGGCGATCCTTTCGAACATCGGTGCGAGACAAGGTGCATTCAACAGCACGTGACCGCATGTCATTCCAGCTCATGGTCAACAGTCCACCACGAAGGCAAAACAATTGCAGACACAGTGAAATTCAATGGCGGATAATTATTCTCAGTGTTTATCGGCATCCGCCCAAGCTGTGGTAAAGAATTGTTATGTGCCTGCTAACGCTGAGTGGGCTACCCACGTGGGCGTCCTGTGCATGTGGGCCGCGCCGGGGGGGCGCGACCCTCCTCCCTCCATCCTTCCTCTGTCTCTCTCTCTTTCTCTCTCTCTCTCTCTCTTTCTCCCCCATCCCTGCTCCTCCCTGCCTCCCTCCCTCCGTCTCCAACCCTCCCTCTCTCCTCAGTCCTTTTTTTTTCTCCCTCCCTCCCTCCCTCCCTCCCTCCCTCTTCCTCCCCATCGCAGAAATAGGGACGCAGCGGGCAGGCGCACGCTTCCAGTGCTCGGGCTCGTCCGGGGGCTCAGAATCGTAGGACCTGGCGTAGTCCTGCGCTGGGGATCCCTCCGTGACGGGGACGGAGTGGGGGGCCGAGAGGGAAGAGCAATTAGTCAACGCGAGTGCACAGCCGCGCCAGCGTGAACAAATTATTGTTAACCGTCACATCTATGTTCTGGATGGACACTGGGACTGGATAACTGTAGAATTTTCGGACTGCGATTGTGGATTAAAGATTTAGCTAAGGCTTGGGTAGGTGAGTGAGGATGCATGAAGACTACAGTCGAAACGTAGAATAAGGATGCGCGGTAGAGATGCAAGGGCCTTGGAAGGCCATGTTGACGATTTCCGAACGGGGAGATGCCAACGGAAGTGACCAAGGATGGGCCACTGGGTAAGGATGCAAAGGTCACCTTGGAATGTTGTTTATTATTGCTATGCGTCCTGACTGTCCTCGGTGGAGGCCACCGATGATAAGCAATGCAGGATCCCATAACCCTGTGAAAACGAGCTTGAGTTAATAGGCCCAAGGCCCCAAGACCTGAGGGATATAGGGTCGTTTCAGCAAGTGTATCACACCAGACCCCCCATCGTGGTTATTCCTGATGCGAACACGGGGGCCTTTGTTTGTGCTATCGAGGCCGAAGGTCCTTTCATTCTCGATGAGTTCAGACGGAAAGCCTGACAGGCTCAAGAACACGCAGTAGTTCCAGACGAATGGGCAGATGCAGGCGCAGAAACGACGCGGAGCGCCGTGCCCAAGCGACCAACTAAAGAGCAGGGCGCTCACGAATTCTGGACAGGAGTGGGAGGGACCTCTGCCTCTTCGTTTTCGACCCGTTCCTCCTCCTCCTCCTCCTCCTCCTCCTCCTCCTCCTCCTCCTCCCCCTCCTCCTCCACCTCTCCGTCCTCTTCCTCCCCATCATCCTCCTCATCCTTCGTCCTTTTCTCCTCGTCCTCAGAGCTCAGAGTTGCCGGCTGTTTTGTCAAGGGCGCCTCTCTCTCTTTCTCTTTCTCTCTCTCCCTCTCTCAAAAAAAAAGAGAAAGAGAGAGAGACCGCTGACGCGTCACCCAAACGCCCCCACGCCCGCCACGCTCCCTGGGGCGTGACGGCTACACAGAGACGGCCCTAGTCCGGAGGAGGGGAAGAGGGGAGGCCACCCGCACTCGTACTCCACCTGAGGCCTTCGGGGAAAAGGAGAAGGTTGGTAGACCGGCGGGGCCACTCAGAGATGTACAGACCGTAGACAACACACCTTCCTCGTAACGTTGTGCACGGAGTACCGTGTCTGAAACGCTGTAGGCGCAATAGTGTCGGTAGCATGCGGCAGTGTAGAACGTTGTTGCCTGCAGCGCTACTGACTGGACGTTGTATATGGTGTAGCGAATACTAATAAACCGTTGTCCGTCACGCTGTAATAATGCGCAATCTTCTCCGGCTTCAGGCAGGCTGGTATCGCCGTGTTCTGTATGGCGCCATCAAGTCGGGTAGCTCAGCCGGTGGTCCTCGTAGCCCTGCTTGAGGCTCTTGTAGTTGATTTCGCGGCCCTCTCAGCTCTGCATGTGGCGTCCTGCGGATGATGCAACGCGGGACGTTGTCCATCGAGCCGTCGGCCCAGCGGAGTTTCAATATCTGGAAGCTCAATTCCAACACCACGTGCTCGTAGTAATCTCTACCTGACATGCCCTCCACCGTGTCGCCGATGGCGAACGGCTCTTGGTAGTCCAGGTCATCCGTGGGCCTTGGTGTTCGTCTCGCGGCCCTCGTAGCACAGCAGCTGGCCCCGGTAGCTCAGCTGATGGTCCTCGTAGCCCTGCATGTGGCTCCCGTAGCTCAGCGCGCGGGGGTCGCAACTCAGCTGATGACCCTGGTATCTCTGCTGCCAGGTGTCTAGAACAGCTGGTGTCTCTGATAGAACTTCTGGTGGATATCGTAGCTCTGCTTGCGGCCCTCGTAGCGAAGTGGCCAATTCGATTCAGCTCGTTGCCCTGGTCAGTCTGCAGGAGGCTCCTGTAGCTCTGCTTGCAATCCGCGCAAGTCAACTTGTGGCCCTCGTAGCTGAGCAGGTGACCCTCGCAGCTGACCTGGTGGCTTTCGAGTTCATGCTCATGGCCCTCGCAGTTTAGCTCCTCGCTTTGGTAGCTCACACCATGGACCCCCACAGCAAGAAAGCAATAAACGGAGACTGCGTTCAGCGCGTTCCGGAAATTCTCTGCCAGAATACGCTGGAAACTCGGGAGGCTCTAGTAGCTCTTCTTGTGGCCCGCGTAGCTCAAATTGTGGCCCTCGTAGCTCAACAAGTAGCCCTGGGCCGGTGGCTCTCGAGGGTCAGCACGAGGCCCTTGTAGTCTAGGTCGTCGCCCTGGTAGCTCTGATGGTGGCTGTAGTAGCTGCACCTGTGGTCCTCATAGCTAAACTTGTGGTCCTAGAAGGTCCTCTGGCCCTGGCAGCGCTGTTGGTGGACGTTCTAAATCTGCTTGTTGCCCACGAAACAGATCAGGTGCCTCGCGGCCTCGTTGCCTTGCACGAAGCCCTCGTAGCTGAGCTTGCAGCCCTCGTTGCTCAGCTGGTGGTTCTCGTAGCCCTGCTTGTGGCCCTCGTACTTGAGCATGTGCTCCTCCTGGTTCTGGAGGTTTCTCTCGTACTTGAGCCTGTGGTCCTCGTGGTTCAGCTTGCGGTACTCGACAGAGTGGCTTTATTCCTGGTAGCTCTGCGGATGGACGTAGTATTTCTGCTTGTGGCCCGGGAGGCTGAGGTTATGACCCTCGTAGCCTTGCAAGTGGGCCGCGTGGTTACGACGGTGACTCTCGAAGCTTTGCTCTGCTTTGGAAGCTGAACTGGTGGCTCCGGTAGGTCGCCTATTGAACCTCGTAGCTCTGCCAGTGGCCCTTATAGCTCAGCTGGTAGCCATTCCTCGTCCGCTGTGGACCTCCTGGCTCGGATCCTCCTCCTCTTCCTCCTTCACACCTGCTCTTCTTCCTGTGGCTCAGCTGATGGTCGGTACTATTGGCCCTGCTCGCGGCTCATGTAGCTCAGTTGATGGGTCTTGTAATTCTGCCTTTGGTTCTCGAAGCTCTTCTTACCCCCGTGGTTCAGCTGATTGTTCTCAAAGTTCTTCAAGAAGAATTCGTCAATGTGCCGGTCGTCGGAGCTCCACTGGCCCTCGCTGCGGAGCTTGGATGCCTTCCTCTTGCTCGTACACCTGGCCCCAGGAGTAGTCGAGGAGTACGTCCACCTGCACGTCCTCCTGGGCGTCGGAGTCCACGAGATCAGAGTCGGGGTCCTCGGTTGCTCAGTCGTGGTGTTCCACGTTCCGGGTGCCAGCGCCACGCAGGAGATCGTGCTGGTCATGCGCGAATAGGTCGGAAGGTGGCCCTGGTGCCACAGCTGGTGCTCCTCGACGCTCGGCTGGGGTACTCGAGACTCTGCTGGTGGCCCTCGTAGCGCGTCTTGTGGCTCTCGGAGCGCTGCTGGTAGCCCTCGCAACACAGAGGGTGGTACTCGGGGCTCTGCTGGTGGGCAACGTCGCGCAGCAGGTTGCTCTTCTAGTTCTGCTTGGGGATCTCGTAGTTCTGCTTGAAGCCCTCGAATATCTGGCGGCAAGGTGAAGAACCCGTACGCAGTGCAGTCGTCGCAGCATTTCTGCTCGCTGTGCCCGCTGTAGGCGTCGTACTCGCACTCGTCGCAAGCGGCGCGACCGTTGTCCACCAGTACCTCCACGACGACGTATCTGGTAACCTCGCTTGGCTGCTCGGTCGTGTCGCGCCCGGTGTCGATTTGGGTGGCGTATTTGGGGTCGTAGTGGTGATGCTTCTCGTCCTCGGGCTGGCTGTTACGTAGTCCATGATTTTACTTGGGCTGCCTGCTGCGCAGCTCGTTCTCGTACTTGGGTTGCCTGTCACGCAGCCCGTACCTGGACGCCCTCGCGGAGGCGGTCGCGGCAATGATAATGGTGTCGTCCGATCGAGGTTGCGTGACGTCTCGGACGTTGTACCCCTTATCGTTTTTGGACGTTGTGCCCGTGTTCTTCTATGCGTGCATGGTCTCGGCATGCTTGCCGGCAGGTCTCCACCGAGGTGGACAGGTCTCGTAGCCCTTCGGTCTGTTGGAGGTGTCCGCATTGTGATTCAGAAACTAGCGGGCGGTGTTTGCAGTCGCGGCTGGTCACCTCAAATGTCATGTCGGGGCCAGCTGGCCGCGGCCGCGGTTGGGGGGCCGAGGCCGGCCCGCCGGGCGCGCAGCGCGCGCGCGGACGAGCACTGGGGATGGGTCCCGCATTCGACGGCGGGACAAAATTTCATGCGACATGTCAGAGAGCAGCGGACCTGCCGGCGGCGGGATATTTAGACCCTGGGGTCCCGAGCTTCTCAATGATCCTGGACCGTAATCATCCCGGTCCTGTCAATCAGGCCCTGGGTCCTGTAGATCCCTGTCCGGAATTATCATGTGTTCTCACATTCGAAACAATTACCCCAGGTGATCCTCGACTTCGGCCTCAGGTGATTTCGATGTTTCGCATTTCCGACCGAACTTTTGTCCCACCGAAGTATTGCCGTTCACGTATACCTCCTCCTCCTCCTCCTGCTCCTCCTCCTGCTCCCCCCCTCCTCCTCGTCCTCCTCCTCCTCATCGTCCTTCTCCTCCTCCTCATCTTCCTCTCCTCCTCCTCCTCCTCCTCCTCCTCCTCCTCCTCCTCCTCCTCCTCCTCCTCCTCCTCATCATCATCATCATCATCATCATCATCATCATCATCATTTTCCCAATCATCACCCTCATGATCATCACCACCACCACAACCACCATCATCGTCGTCATCACCATCAAATCACCAACAATCACCATCATCGCCGTCGCCGCCGTCGTCGTCGCCATCGTCGTCTGAACTTGGAAACCAACCAAGATGGGTGCTCGCGCCAACCGTGCTTTCCATGGTGGTGCCACCAGGGAACTGGGCCCACTGACGGGGCGGAATCGGCCCAGAGCCGCCACAGCTCCAGTCCCCTATCAAGCTCCTCTTCTTGCTGTCGCCCATCCTAAAACCACCAAGCGTTTCTCCAACATGAAATGTCGGAGGTCTGCGCGGATTGATGGGGTCGGCGCTGGACCCTCCTCCCCACACCCCTTCGATGGCGGCGCTTTCGGCGCTAGAGGCGGCGCCGAAAAGCCGCCAAAAGTGGCACCCAGGAGGCTCTGGCGCTGACCCGAGAAACCCGCGCGGACCTCTGGAAATCTTTTCGTTTCTGCCAATCCCCCATTCCCCCCTTGCTCCGCTGCGTACTCCGCCACATCCCTGATCGGGACAGCGCCTGGGCATCTTTTCTGGATGGGCTGGCGGGGTTATTTTTTTTGGTCGGCGGCTCCAAGGCAACGGACAGGGAGCGGAAAGCAAAGTCCAGGACGCGAACTAGGCGAATTACACGCGATGCGTGGAGTGCACATGCTACAACAGGATTATCTACAACAGGCAGAGCGCCAGCAGTAAGTACATGCACATGCCAGGAACAAAATGCACCTCATTGAGACGCGTCTTAGCGCCGTCTTAGCGGGAAGAATGCGAGGAGTCGCCGAAACGGCGCCAGCTCAAGCAACCCGCAAGAGGGACAGGGAACCAACAAAGTGATGGGACCTGTAGAACAGGCGGACCAGAGAGCAGCAGGCGCGGCCGGGGCCTGTGCCTACAAATCGATCCAGCCTCTCACGTGCAGCCCAGTTGGTCAGGAGTGGACGCAGAACAGAACCCGCTGTTGGCGGTGATTTGCCACTGAATCCACGTCTGACCACCGATGCCAGTGGACAGAGCACCACAGGGGACGCTCTCGAGCCGTCTAGAAGCGTCTGCTCTTCGCTTCTACCCCGCCCATCCCAGCCCCCCGCCACGGCCCGCGTGCTGCTGCGCAGTCTGTGGCGGGCCTGCGGCAGCGATTCCTGAGCTCGCCCCTCGGGAGGGCGGTAGCCGCGGCTCGAAGGTGGTCTGCACTCGGTAAGAAATTTCAGGGGTCGGTTCAAAGATGACGTCCTGAGGGATGGGGTCCTCGGGACGAGGAGCCTCAAACAATGTACACATATGCAGATCCACCCTTGAACCCCCTCCTATCCTCAGGACCCCATCCCTCAGGACCGCATTTGTGAAACACCAATTCAAAGGATCGCCCTGGGGGGGGGGGGCCTCCCGACAGTGGTCGCCTTGTCGGCGCACCGCGCCGTGTGTGGCAACGCCTTCGGCGCGCGACGGCTGCCCGCGGCGGGGGTCGGTTTTGGCCTGCCGGCGGGGCAGCGCCCGCCTGTCTTATGAGACTCGGAAGGCCTCCGCTCCTTCACTGGAGCGGCCACTAGTGGAGTCGGCACAGATGGTGGAAGGCGCGACGCAGAAAAAAATGGCACCGGCAGTCTCGTGATGACCCCGCGGGTCGGACGTACACACCACGCACCCGTCGGTCGGAAGCAGTGGGTAGAACCATGAAGCAAGAAGGCCTTGGAAGTAGATTGGGTTCCGCCCGCCCCCTGAAGACGAAGAGAAAAAGAACACCACTTGATGCTTGAAGTAGGAGGACGCCTACCAGTAGATAGGGATCTGGGAATAAGAACCACCTAATTTCAACGACCAGCGTGTCAGTGTTAAGAAGGATAACAGTCGACACGAAGCCAGCTACGAACAACCAGGTGCACGCACGACGGGGGGCCAAGGGAGATGGGACGGGCAGCGCCCCGAACGCCTACCCAAACACGTCGGGGCCTGCACGGTTTAGAAGCTGCTGCGTCCCTCCGTGGCTCCACACCTCCTGGCAGCTCCTCCCACTCCTCCTCCTCCTCCTCCTCCTCCTCCTCCTCCTCCGCCTCCGCCTCCGCCTCCTCCTCCTCCTCTTCTTCCTTTTCCTCCTCGTCCTCCTCCTCATCCTCAACTCCTAGTCCTCCTCCCCCTCAATTCCTCCTCAATTCCTCAATTCCTCCTCCTCCTCCTCCTCCTCCTCGCCCTAGTCCGCGTCCTCGCTCGCTCGCTCGCTAACTGAGGGCGTAGTACGTTCGAAGCCCATACTTACAAGAGAAGACAGAGGCGAAAACATACCCCCCTAACATGCACGCGCACAGAGGGGGAGGGGCGACGAAGGCGACTCAAGGCCTGGCCAAAACGCCTTGGGCGAGCAAGGCCGAGATTTGTCCAACCAAAGAAGCGGAGGCAGAGCAGTCGCCCATCAACTCAGGCCGACTGTGAGCGCAAATATGCGGGCACAGCCCACGAAACACGTCCGCACGAACGGCGTCCAAGGATGCAATTCCATGGACAACCATAGTGCAGGGGTTCAGTTGCCTGGCCCCAAAAAGCACAACCATCCAACTCGGTCCAAAGGTTTCCAGAAAGCCTGGACAACATCTTCACTTCAGGAATATGCAGCAAGTCATGTCCTTCATGGGATGGTCTTGGTAGCAAAAGGGCAACTGGCACTCTCAGCGAAGAACAAAAGAAGAACAAAGCAATGGCGGCCTGGAAGAACGAATTGTCTTGGATGACCCGACCGGTCGTCTTGGCACTGTTTCGAGGGTGGCCCCACACGTGTCCGCTGCGTCTGGACAATTCATCTCTCCACTTGCCGCAAGGGGGCTCAAGAAAACGGCCCGCAACATTACCTTTAGAGACCCTCTTCCTCCATTTCTCACACTCCTCGGGATTTCGGAAAGCCGAGACAGCACAACAAAAGGGCCAGCGCCTGTCGCAAGCTCTCTTGAAGGCACGTCTGTGGGGGGGACCTTCTTCCCACTCCGTGCCAACATAAACGATGTTGGCCGGAGACTTCAAAGGAACTGGTTCGAAAGGCTGGCGCAAACTGTCCTTGACACAATCGGTAGGAGCAAGAGGAGGAACATTGTGCTGCTCTCTGGGTCACTTGACGAGGGGTCTGAATGGGGGTCCTTGCATTCGATGGGCAAGGATGTTGGCCCGAATGTCGGATAATCCTTGGCGTCTATTATCGCTGGCCTTGATCCGTCTCTCACTGGCGGAAACAAAAACTTCATCTTCCGTGGGTCTCAAGGGGGGGTTGAGAGAGGCTTGGAAGCAGGAAGGGGCTCTCCTCAGGTGTTTCAAAAGCCTATTACCATCCCAGAACTCCCAGCAACAAATCGGGCACGTCGATCCTGTGGCAATGGTCTCGGGCGTACAGAAGCCTTGATGCGCCTTGGTGCGATGGAAGCGAATCAGATCGAATCAGACGCACCGTGTTGGCCACATGGCCACATGGATAGCAAACTTATCCGCCAGGTGGTGGGTCTGGCGGTGCTGGCGGTTCCGAAAAAGCGATCTGCTAAGGGAGCTGAGAGGCTTCAGCAGCCTCGCCCTCGAGCTCGATACCAGTATGCCACACTCCATGTGGCCCGAAAAGTTTGAAACCATCATCCTTGCAATGCGCGTGGACACCACGTCCATCATGCAAAGGCGTGTGTCTGAACATGCGCCTGAGTTCACTCCTCCATAGCCAAACTTGGGAGAATGTGGTCCATTGTTTGTTGTCAACACTGGTTGATTTGGTTATGGTCCTCAAATACTCCTGTGTGTCGTCACGGGCAAATCTCAAGAAATCCTCATCATTGAATCCGAAAGCGTCTGTCCCTGGTCCCATGAAACACCTCATCCAATGAAAATGGTTCATTAACATTCTGACCCAACCGCCATCCCATTGGAAATCCAACAACGTCAACATCGGTGATCCTCCGTGTATGATTCTCGGCACCAGTCTCAACCTCGCTACTGAAAGAACTGAGCTAAGAGGCAGCCTGTTCACTTTGAATAACGTGTCGATCATCCCTGCTTGTACTTCGCTCGAGCTTGTGATGCCAAAGTTTATTGGTGTTCGATATAAGCTCATATATCCAGTAACCGCTTTGGCCTTGAGGTAGTTGGGTAGGGGGTCCCAGGAACTGGCTGCGAAAAGAAGCTTGGACCCAACGTATGCTTCACTGAATATCACTTTGTGTGTGAGCTCCAACTGCATGCATGGTGCCACCATTTTCTTGATTGGCCTGAACGCTGTCCTTGCCGCTCGAAGCCTTTCCGTTATCGTATCAGCCCGCATGGATCCTGAATCATTGACTCGAGCTCCTAGCACTGTGTCACTGCGTACAAGTGGGCAGCTTGAAATCGAAGAATTCACTCACCAAGAAACTGCCACTTTCCTTGGAATGCATTATCGCCTCCAGTCTGGAACCCTTTCCATTGAACGACATGAGCGCGACAGCTTTGCTGAAAGTGATGCTAAAACCATGCTGTGAAGCCACCGTGCGAATGCTTTGAGCAAGCCGACGAAGTTTGGCTTCCACCTCGTCCTCCTCCTCCACCTCCTCCTCCTCCTCCCTCTCCCTCCTCCTCCTTCTCCTACTCCTCCTCCTCCACCTCCTCCTCCTCCTCCTCCTCCGCCTCCTCCTCCTACTCCACCTCTTCCTCCGCCTCCGCCTCCGCCTCGCCGCCTCCTCCCTCCTCCTCATCCGCCGCCGCCTCCTCCTCCGCCTCCGCCTCCTCCTCCTCCTCCTCCTCCTCCTCTGCCTCCGCCGCCGCCTCCGCCTCCTCCTCCTCCTCCTCCTCCTCCTCCTCCTCCTCCTCTTCTGCTTATTATTATTTTTCTTCTCAGTATGTTTCTTACTATTTTTCTTTTGTTGCCACTATTATTATTATTCTTATTCTGAGTATTATTATTGTCATAGTATCATTATTATTGGTATTATGCGTATTCGTCTTCTTCGTCTTATTAGTATGATTAGTGTTCTTATTATTCTTATTCTTATTCTTATTATTATCATGATTATTATTATTATTGTTATTACTATTGTTATTATTATCAATAATATTATTACTTATATTATTATAAGTAGCATTCGTCGTATTATTCTTATTATTCTTATTATTCGTATTATTATTAGTATTCGTAGTAGTCTGCTTATTCGTATGATCCCTCTTATGTTTCTTATTATGATTATTATTCGCATTGATAATATTATTGTTCGTCTTCTTCGTATTATTCGTATTATTACTCTTCTCCTGATTACTATATTTCTTCATATTCTTACTATTATTAGTTTTATGATTCGTATTATTATTCGTATTATTAGGATTATTGGTACTATTCTTAGTGATAGCATTATTATTCGTATTCTTATTACTACTATTAATAGTCGCGATCTTCTTCTTAGTATTAGTATTACTATTATTCATACTAGTATTACCATTCGTATTATTACTAGTATTAGTATTAGTATTGGTATTATTATTATTCATATTATTAATATGATTGTTATTATTCGTCTTATTATCATCATTATTATTACTCCTCCTCCTCGTCCTCCTGGTCCTCGTCCTTCTCCTCCTCCTCTTCCTCTTCCTCTTCCTCCTTCTCCGCCTCCTCCTGTTCCTTCTCCTCCTCCTCCTCCTCCTCCTCCTCCTCCTCTTCCTCCTCCTTCTCCTCCTCCTCCTGCTCCTCCTCCTCCTCCTCCTCTTCCTCCTCCTCCTCCTCTGCCTCCTCCTCGGCCTCCTCCTCCTCCTCCTCGCCCTCCCCCTCCCCTCCCCTCCCCTCCCTCTCCTCCCCTCCCCTTTCCCCCCCCTCCCCCCCCCCTCCTCCTCCTCCTCTTCTTCCTCCTCCTCCTCCTGCTCCTCCTCCTCCTCCTCTTCCTCCTCTTCCTCCTCCACCTCCTCTTCCTCCTCCTCCTCCTCTTCCTCTTCCTCCTCCTCCGCCTCTTCCGCCTCCTCTCCGGCTCGTGCTGCCCGAGAAGAATTGCACGTTTTTGGCCAGCTCTCGCAATGTTGCTCAGGGGCTCCAAGGAATCTGGAAGGCTGCATTCGCGAGGAAGGCCACTGTCAGGAACCTGGGAACCGACTGGCAAGTGTGTAGCACCAGGCTGGCCCTGGTTGTTTCCAAGAGGGTTCAAATTTGTCTCACTACGTAAGTCGTCCAGGCTCCGGTCTCTTAGGAGAACGGGGGCGTTTGTAGGGCATGTGCAGAGAGCGGGTCCTCAGGCTTCTGCGTTGTGGGGTTGTGCTGTGAGGGGTCTTGCGTGGTCGCAATTGAAGAGGATCCGCACTCAGGCGCTGCTCTCCCTGACTCCCAGGAAGAAAGGGGCCTCCACGGGTTTAAAGCTGCGCTCCTTTAAGCAAGGGAGGCGCATGGACCCCGTGCCCCTCTACTTTAAACAAGTTTTGTTTGAGTGGTCTCGGGCGGTCTGGGATGGATTTCCTAAGATCTCGATTCTCCAGACCATTTTTCAGGATGCGGTGCGAACGCTGTCCAGCAACGGTCACCCTTGGAGTCGTGCTACGTCGCCGGCTCATGTTTTCGTTACCGCCTGTGGGGATCTGGGCTGGGCAGCGCAATCGGCACGCCTCAATACCTTGGCGTCGGGAGAACAGATCGATCTGTTGCGTATCTCACCTGCTGCCGTCGCTGGTCTCGCCGACCGCGCCGCCAGGGAGATGTCGGATTTCCATGCCCTGGAGACTCGTGCTGGATCCGATTCTTGGTGCCGGCCCGTCTTCTGACAGCCTGTGGACATGTTGCTCTCGCGCAACACCGCCAGCTGGGGTAGGTCCCAGCAGAATTCGTATTGCGCGGTTGTGTCTGGCACTTGCTAGCCTCAGGATCGGCTTTTCAGGCACGGATTTGTGCAATCAAACCTTTGTACCCTGAGCAGGTGTGCTCTGGGTACTGCCTTCCATCGCAGGTTTGAATGTGATGCGTAATATTCTGACAGGTTTCACTTCCTCTCCGACGAAGCCCTGGTCGCTGCCAGGAGGGTGAGAGCGTTCGGGGGGTCGGGGGAATTCTTCGCCTCAGGCCTCTTCCCGAGCCCCCGCGAGCTGGTGCCTCCACCGCTCTCGTCGGAGAATTGTGCAGTGCTTTGGATTCGCAGGCCAGCAGATGGTCTGTTTCGGCGCCGGCTGTTCACCGACGGTTCGGCCCTCTTCCCCTCGGATCCCCTCCTCCGTAGAGCTGGTTGGTCCATTGTGATGGTGGATGATTCGGGATCGATGTCGGCTGCTGCTTTCGGCCCCGTCCCGTGCGATGTTGCGCCTCTTCAGCTGTCTGCTGATGGAGAGGACTATGCCTTCTTTATGCTTTGTTCGCTGGCCGACACCCTTGATGTAGAAGGGGTCTGGGCGGCCTGTGCCGGCACAATCGCGGCTGCTCGGTCGAGGGTCCGTTCGACGTCAGCCAAGAATTTGCAGGCACATCTTTGGTGCCATCTTCATTCCGTCTTTGAGTCTGGCCTGCCAGTTCATAAGACGAAAGCCCACACTAGTGAGGCTGATGTGGCCAGGGGGGTGACGACGCGATGGGAGAGGAAAGCTAACGGCATCGCGGATGCCTTGGCCAAGCGGGGAGCGGCTCAGCACCCCTCGGTGGCCGAGGCCGCCCGCGAGGTCGCTGGTCTCCGCATTCTTGCCCGGGAGATCGGGCAGTGGATTGGGAGGCAGGGGGCTTTGATGGCCGAGCGGGGTTGGCAAGACGCGGAAAGCCTGCCCGAGAACGGCCCCCCTGGCCCTCGGAGAGCGGCCCCCCGTACCCCGAGGCCCGTCCCGCCCCTTTCCGTCAGGTTACGAGCCGTGCTCTCAGCTGTGGCGGAGGGGCCCTCCGACCTAGAGCTCGCCATACTGGTCCAGCTGGCTGAGCACAGCTTTCGTGTTTGCAAAGTTTTTGATGCCGAGGGTGCCTCTGTCCTGACTGCCCCGAGGATGATTTGTTGTATGTCGTGTGGTGCTTACGCGTGGGGGGGGTCAAAGCACTTGCCAGTCGCTGCCACGGGCACGCGGCTGGCAAGGGGCTCGGGCAGCAGAAGACCCAGATTTGCTCGAGGCTTTTTCCCAGGTGGCTCACCCGGTAAGTGGGCGGAACCTCGGAAACCTTGCGCGCCCTGCGCCTTCGGATCTCTTGGACCTCGCTCGGGCGATCCTGGGCCGTCCTCGGGTTTTTGTTGTTGTTTCTGCCGTGTGTGTGTGTGTGTATGTGTGTGTGTTCCCCAGGGGGCCTCCGTGGAATGCAGGTCTCACCCGAGGTCAATTGCTGGGCAAGTACGGGCTGGACGCCCACCGCCTGCCCCACTTCGTGTCCGAGGCCGAGGCCGTCGTGTTCGGCGGCGAAACGGGGCATGAGGAGGAGCAGCATCAGGCGGAGGAGACGGCGGCGTTTACCCCCTCCTCCTGAACCTCTGGTTTTTTATATGAGGGTTTGCCTGCCTTGACGGCTTGCCCATTCTTCATGTTATGTCATCTCGCCTCCTCCGCCTCCTCCGCCTCCCCCCCCTCCTCCTCCGCCTCCACCTCCGCCTCCACCTCCGCCTCCGCCTCCGCCTCCGCCTCCTCCCCCTTTTCCTCTTCCTCCTCCTCCTCCTCCTCCTCCTCCTCCTCCTCCTCCTTTTATTCCTCTTCCTCCCCCTCATCCTCCTCCTGCGCCTCCTCCTCCTCTTCGCCCCGAGGGCGGAGGCCTGGCACCTGTTCTCATGGTGTTAGCGCCACACACTCCTCGGGGCACGCTGTCAGTGTCCATTGCATGCGGCGGCTGGGGCCAGATAGACCGGCTTTCGTCGTTCTTGCACCAGCCACGTGGCACTTTGCCCGTTGCAGCGGCGCGTTAGCTGCGCCCGTGACCTGGAGATGGGTACCACGCACGGGGAGTGTGCATTTGGTTGAGAGGCGGGGCCATGTGGCCCGTAAGCCCCCTGGAACCTTGTGTCCGCTCACCCTGGGGTACAAACCCAGTTGCACATGCCATCCGATTCGGCAGGGGTGACGGTCGGGAAATACTGCGCAGTGACGCGGTGAACCGGCTGTCCCCCTACGCACCACGCCGTCTCGGCTGGGCAGCGAATCGCTAAGCGACGAGGTATCTGCCTTTCCCCTGACCGTCGGTTCTGGCGCCTGCGGGCCCCTTCCTCATGTCTGGGAGGCCGAGGGTGACGGTTGAGCCTCGCTCGCCGTTCACTTCTTGGATCTATGACACTCATGACACTCCTCCTCCTCCTCCTACTCCTCCTCCTCCTCCTCCTCCTCCTCCTCCTCCTCCTCCTCCTCCGCCTCCGCCTCCTCCTCCTCCTGCTCCTCCTCCTCCTCCTCCTCCTCCTCCTGCTTCTCCTCCTCCTCCTCCTCTTCCTCCGCCTCCGCTTCCGCCTCCGCCTCCGCCTCCGCCTCCGCCTCCGCCTCAGCCTCCTCCTCCTCCTCATCCACCTCCTTCTTCTTCCTCCTCCTCCTCCTCCGCCTCTTCCTCCTCCTTCTCTTCTCATCCTCCCCCTCCTCCTCTTCCTACTCATATTCCTCCTCCTCCTGCTCGCACTCGCCAACAGGAGTGTTGTCTGATGTTCTGACCACGGCACGGCGAAGGCCGTGGCGAAGCGTTTGAGAGCTCGCGGCATTTCTATCTCTCCTGTCTTGCAGACCTCTTATCTCGGAGTCGACACTGGGGTCGGCAAGCGTCAGGCAAGAGCTGCTCGCAGGCAAAGAGTCGTCAAGTCGGTTCGGCAAAACTACAAACTCCGTCGCTTCGCTCGTGCTTCGAAAAGGTATCAGGTGACCAAACGTGTGGAGAATGTTGGGCCCCAGGCTGTTGCTTCGTACGGGGTCCAGGCCTATGGGATATTCGGAGACCAACTGCTCCATGCTCGTCGTCGTCTCGCCGCTGTCGCAGGGTGTAACAAGAGAGGGCGTTGTTTGACGACGGTTCTCGACTTGCGTATGCCAGGTATGGATCCAGGAATTCGCTTGCCTATTTTGCAGTTGCAGCAGTGGCTTCAGGTTCGGATTCAGTCGTCACAATCTCGTGCAGGTATCTCGCAGGCGTGGCCTATCGTGCTTAGGCAGCTGCAAGGGATCCCACCAGATCATCGCACACGTCATATTCGAGGTCCTCTCTCTGCTTTGCTACATCAGTTGTTCGTGCTAGGCTGGGACCCTGTGCGTGCGGACCTCTGGCATGGATCGTGTAGCGACGACGACGGAATACCAGATTGTTCTTGGAATTTCCAGTCGGATAAGCTCGTTGGCATGGACCAGACGAGAGGGTTGAGTGAAGATTTCAGGAGCTGTCTCATAGCACGGCAATGGTCACAAGCGAGCCTGCATTTCAACGGTGCTGGCCTGGAGGGCGGCGCCGACAACTACAGCCTGCGTGCGCTCCTGGCACAGCTGCAAGAAGTCTCGCATGACAAACAACTTTCAGAATTGCTCTTGAGTATTTCAGCAGGTGGGTCTTGGCTTGGCTCTCGCAAGCAAGAAGCAGGACTACATGTCGACCCACAAAACCCCCGTTGCCGAACAACTCCCGAAACCCCCATTCATCGTCACTGGACGTGTGAGGCCAACACAGGGCACCCTATTTATTTGGAGTCCGACGATTTCCTCATGGAAGCCGTGGCTCATCATGAACTCGAACTGGCACCGAGGCCTCATTCCCCGTAGCTGGACCCTGGTTGAGGCCCCTATGTGTGAAGAAGGCTGGCTTACCACTGGTATCCCTGGAGCTTTGGAGTCAGGCTGTCTTGGGAGCGGGACCTCTCAGGACCCTATCGTGATTCGTGGGGACACCTCGGGAGGTCCCGACAATAGAGACCCTCGATTTCGGCGCGTAGGTCTGACTGTTGCTGTCGTTAACCAATTCGTTCCGTTCCTCTGCGAGCAGTCTATTGCAGGTCCGCTCCCTGGCAGATCTCAGACAGTACCTCGAGGGGAGTTATTGGCTCAGCGGATATCGTTGAGGTACACCGACGGGCACCTTGCTTTCGTTCCAGACAACGAAGAAGTAGTGCGTGGTTGGTGGCAGCATCGTTGGGAGTCCCCGAGCGGGGAGCTGGCAGATCTTTGGAGGGAGATTGGTGACATTCTCAGACACCGTGCTCATGAGAAAATCGCTGTCCTCCAGTGTCCTCGCATCTCTCTCCCCAGCAGGTTGCCGAGCAAAGATACCCCAGGTGGATGAGTGCAGGTAACATCTACGCAGACGTGCTGGCAGGTCTGGCAGCGGAGCACCACAAACTA
Source organism: Prorocentrum cordatum (assembly GCA_963575745.1). Taxonomy (NCBI): domain Eukaryota; class Dinophyceae; order Prorocentrales; family Prorocentraceae; genus Prorocentrum; species Prorocentrum cordatum. Next base: position 244,958 of record CAUYUJ010015523.1, on the reverse strand, counting down.
CCCGAGCACACCCGCTTCCGTGTTCTGCAGATTGAACGTAAGGCTGCCCTGGTTCGGAAGCGTCTGATTCGATCTACTCTCGAGGCCATCAATTGCGAGCAGGCACTGAGAAAGGATGAACGTATCAGGTCCGCCGCCGACGCTGCCGCCGCCGATCCTGTTCCCCCTTTCCCCGCTCTTCGCCCTCCCCCTCCTCCTCCCCGCCCTGCCGCCGTCGCCCTCTTCCGCTCGGAGCATGTACTGACCGACGACGGCATGAAGTGCACGAGGTGTCGGAACTCGTGCACCAAGGCGGGGCGAGCGCGGTGGCACAGCACGGCTTGCCACCCCCTCCTGCCTTTGTCTGGGGACCTTCTGCAGCCTCCCACGGGGGTACATGTTCATCTGGCGGGAGGGTGGGTGCATGAGAGTCAGTCTATGTGTTATAATGAAATTTCTAAGGTGTGGATTTGCCTATCCTGCGGATTTTTCGGGGCCGAACAGCTTCGGGCCCTGGCATCCGCTTGTCTTCCGTCGCAGATCACCAAGAAGAGGAGGGAATACCTCTCGAGATTCGAGAGGGGACTCCCCCCAAGTAATCCGACTTCTTATTGCTTCGCAATCGTTCCGAATCCTCCTCCTCCTCCTCCTCCTCCTCCTCCTCCTCCTCCTCCTCTGCCTCCGCCTCCTCCTCCTCCGCCTCCTCCTCCTCCTCCGCCTCCTCCTCCTCCTCCTCCTCCTCCTCCTCCTCCTCCTCCTCCTCTCGTGCCGCGAGTCCTCGTACTCCCATTGCCTCCTTCCTTCGCTGGACATCTGGATGCGCCCGAGAGCAGGCTCGAGCCTTCCAGCGGGGAGGACGACGAAGCCTCAAGAAGCAACCGGCGATGCCAGAACTGACCGATGGCGATGGTCCAGCGGAGACAGTCAGCGCCGTTCGAAGCACAGCTGATCTCGAAAGGCGGCCGACAACCGTGCCGTATGTACTGAGCGGAATACCCTCGGGTTCTCGTGAATGTCGTGAATACTCTGTGAGGGCCCCAGACCCTACACTCCTCAAAGGTCTCGTCGGCGCTGCTGGGCTTTCCCCGACGAGTCCGATCCTGGCCTCGAGCTCCAGGCTGCACACCTGCCCTGAGGTGGCCTCAAGGGACCGTTCTGGAGCCGTCCGTGAGGGTCTCCTGGGCAGTCCTGGAGTCCCCGGCAGCGGGAGCGAAGGCCAGAACGGCCCCAAACTTGGGGAGGTGGGGGGCAGCCAGCGGCCGCCCCCTCGAGTGTCTGCATGAGTGTGATCACCTATCGCTCGTCCCAGGAAGCCCAGGTGAATAGAATACTGTCCGCTCGCGGCGAAGTCATTCATAGGGCAAATCATCTGGGGAGCACCACTTCGAACCCGCATCGACTACTCCAGGCGCGCCTGGTCCATGACATCGCCCCTCCGCAAATTATTTGAAGCTCAAATTGTTTGAGGCTCTCACCTTTTCGGTCATCAGAGCGTCCAGTACGACCCAACAGGCCTCCAAGATCGTCTCAAGATGGCCCCCGAGCTCCCAAGAGGGACCCAACCTCCAAAGGGGGACTCCAAGGGGCCCCACAGGCCTCGTCCACCACGAGGCCTCCAGAGGCCCGTATAGGCCTCCAAGAGGCCTACAAGAGATCTCCACGAGGCGCTCGAGAGGTTTTCAAGAAGCCCACCAAGAGACCCCAGGATACCTCTTATCCACGGCCCAGGCACGGTGGCGGGATGGGCCGCCCCCTGTTGAATCCGCCGCCCCCTGCCTGCAGGGGTGCACGGCGTGCTGGATGTTTCAGGTTTTGGTTTTGGTTCTTTTTCTAAAAGAACTCCCCAGTGGGCTTCGGCCCGTCCCGCCGGCCACCCTTCCAGGACCTCAATTCCCCAATTTCCTGCCCAAAAACGGCCGTTTCGCTCGGGACATCCTCAAAAAATCGCGACGATGGCCCAAGATGGCCTCCAAGTCCGCCCGAGATGGTCCAAGACGGCCTCCAAAACGGCCCAAGAGAGTGCAAGACGGCCCAAGACGGCCCAAGAGGCCCCCCAGAGGCCTCCCAGACGGCCCAAGAGGCCTCCAAGAGGTCCTCCAGGAGAGTCCGAAGAGGCCAAAATCATTGATTTTCCCTTGGTTTTTGAAGGATTTTGGCATTTGCGCCTTTTCGGCTCTCCGACGGCTCAAGACGGCCCAAGAAGCCCCCAAGATCGCCCAAGAGGCCCCCAAGAGAGCCCCATGATGGCCCAAGTGGCCTCCAAGATGGCCCCTAGAGGGCCCCAAGAGGGCCCAAGAGGCCTCCAACACGCCCAAGATGGCCTCCCAGACGCCCAAGATGGCCTCCAAGACGGCCCTGGAGCATTCCAAGCGGGCCCCAAGTCGGCCCATAGAGGCCCCCCAAACGGCTTCCGACGGCTTCAGACGTGCCAGGAACCCACCAAGATGGCCGAAGTTGGCTCGAAGCTGGCCCGAGACGGCCCAAAAAGCCCCACCAAAGATCGCCCAAAGCTTGCCCAAGAGGCCTCCAAGACGGCCAAGATGACCTTCCGCCTGCCCACGTGTTCCCCGAAGGCTTTCCAAACCGATTCGGGGAACACGTGGTCCGATACCTTGGCAGGTCTGGCCTCAACGTTCGGCCACATAGGCGCTTCCAAAAAGGCAGGGGGCGGCGGTGATTCGCCGTAGGCGTCTTCGATTATAACAAAGGTGCCGTGCGTGCTAGATCCTACGGCTTGGTTTTGGTGATTTCCTGGAGATCTCCCCCTGGGGCTTCGGTCCATGCCGCCGGCCACCCGGAAGGCTGCGTTTGACCCGGTTGCAAAGGTTTGTCCCTGCTCCGGATGGCTCCAAGGTGGCCCAAAATGGCTTCCAAGCAGTCAAGATGGCCTTCAAATTCGTCCAAGAAGGTCCGATATAGTCGCCAAATCGGCCCAAGCGAGTCCAAGATGCCTCCAAGTTCGCCGAAGAAGCCTCCAAGACGGCCCAAGACGGTCCAGGAGGCCCCCAAGAGGCCCCCAAGACGGCCGCAGAGGCCTCCAAGAGGTCCTCCAAGGGCCCGAAGAGGCTAGAATCTTCGATTTACAATAGGTTTTGAAGGATTGTGGCGTTTGCTTCTTTTCGGCCTTCCGACGGCCCAAGACGGCCCAAGAGGCCCCCAAGATCGTCGTCCCTAGAGCGCCCAAGATGGCCTCCAAGATGGCCCCAGGACGGCTCAAGACGCCCCCAATACGGCCCAGAGGGGGGCCCAAGACAGCCCCAGAAGCCTCCGTGACGGCCAAGATGGCCTCCAAGGCGGCCCTGAAGCACCCCAAGAGGGCCCAAAGATGGTCCAGAGACTCTCAAGACGGCTCCCGACGGCGTCAGACGTCCCAGGAACGCCTTAAGACGGCCAAAGAGGCCCCGAACAAGCCCCCCAAAACCCCCAAAAGGCCGAGGAGACCCCCAGAGGCTCCCGGGAAGCTCCCAGGAGCCCCCAAGAGTGCCCAAGAGGCTCCCAAGAGGTCTCCTCCTCCTCCTCCTCCTCCTCCTCCTCCTCCTCCTCCTCCTCCTCCTCCTCCTCCTCCTGCTCCTCCTCCCTTCTCCTTCTTCTCCTCATGATCCTCTTCCTCACGTGTTCCCCGAAGGGTTTCAACGACGGCTGGGGGAACACATGGTCGGATAGCTTGGCCAAGCTCGATCTAGCCGAACTTTCGGCCACATAGGCGCTTCCAACAAGGCGGGGGGCGGTGGTGATTCGCCGTAGGCGTCTTCGATCCGCCGCCCGCCCCCTGTTGGCTTGCCACAGCGGTGCCCAGCATGCTGAGATTCAGCAAACTGTTGGTTCTTTTTTAAGACTCCCCCATGGAAGGGACCGCAAACAACCTCAATGTCCGGAAAACATCCCCAAGACGGCTCAAGATGGCCGCCCAAGATGGTCCAAGATGGTCCCCAAGACGGCCCAAGAGGGTTCAAGATGCCTCCGAGTCCGCCCAAGAAGCCATCCAGACGGTCCAAGATGTCTCTAAGATGGCCCAAGACGGCCCAAGAGGCCCCCAAGAGGTCCTGCAGGAAAGCCCGACGAGGCCAAAATCATTGATCTTCCTTGGGATTCGACAGATGTTTGCATTTGCTTATTTTCGGCATTCGGAATGCTGAAGACGGCCCAAGAGGCATCCAAGATCGCCCCATGAGAACCCAAGATGGCCTCGGGACGGCTCAAGAGGGCCCCCAAGACGGCCCAAGAGGGGGGCCCAAGACCCACAAGGCCTCCATGACGGCCAAGATGGCCTCCAAGACGGCCCTGAAGCACCCCAAGAGGGCCCCAAGATGGTCCAGAGGCTCCCAAGACGGCTCCCGACGGCGTCAGACGGTCCAGGAACGCCCTACGACGGCCAAAGAGGCACCGAACAAGCCCCCAAAGATCCCAAGAGTCCCAAGGAGACCCTCAAGAGGCCACCAAGAGGCTCCCAGAAAGCTCCCAAGAGACCCCAAGAGTTCCCCAGGAGGCTCCTAAGAGGTCTACTCCTCCTCCTTCTCCTCTTCCTCCTCCTCCTCCTCCTCCTCCTGCTCCCTTTTCCCTCATGATCCTCTTCCTCACGTGCTCCCCGCAGGGTTTCAACGACGGCTGGGGGAACACATGGTCCGACAGCTTGGCCGAGGTCTGGCCCAACGTTCGGCCACACAGGCGCTTCCAAAAAGGCAGGGGGCGGCGGTAATTCGCCGCAGGCGTCTTCGATCCGCCGCCCCCCGTTGGCTTGTCAGAAGGGGTGCACGGCGTCTCAGTGGGCCTTGGGCCGACCTCGCCGGCCACCCGGAAAGCCGCGTGAAGACCTTAACGTGTGCACCGAATCGCCCCAAGACTGCCAAGATGGCCAAATGTGGCCGCCGAGATGCCTCGAACACGGCCAAGATGGCTCAAGATGGCCTGCAAGACGGTCCCAAGATGTCTCCAAGACGGACCGAGATGCCCCAAAGATGCCCCAAGATAGCCTCAAGATCGCCCAAGACGGCCCAAGAAGCCCGCAAAACGGCTCAAGAACGGCTCAAGAGGCATCCAAAAGGCCATCCAGGAAGGCCCGAAGAGGCCAAAATCATCTATCGTCCATGGGTTTAAAATGGTTGGCAATTGCTCATGTTCGGCTCCCAAGACGGCTCCAGAGGCCACCAAGATCGGCCCAAGAACGCCCAACAGACATCCGAGATGGCCCCCTGACAGTCCAAGCGGCCCCAAAAACCCCAAGAAGGTCCCAAGACGGCCCAGGAGACCTCCAAGACGCCCAAGATGTTTCCCACGACGGCCCTGAAGCGCCTCAAGTGGGCCCCGAGTCGGCCCAGAGAGGCCCGCAATATGGCTTCCAACGGCGTCAGACGAAACAGAAACTCCCTCAGACGGCCAAAGAGACTCCCAAGGAGTCTGCAAGGCCCCCAAGAGACCCAAGGAAGGCCCCAAGAGGCCTCCAAGAAGCCCCCAGGAAGCTCCCAGGTGGCCACAAGTGTGCCCAGAGTGGCTCCCAAGGGGCCTCCTTCTCCTCCTCCTCCTCTTCTTTCTCCCCCACGTGTTCTCCAAAGGGTTTCCACAACGTCTGGGTGAACATGTAGTCCGATAGCTTGGCTGAGGTCTGGCCGCAACGTTCGGCCACAGAGGCGCTTCCAAAGGCATGAGGCGGCGGTGACTCGCCGTGGGCTCCAGAAGCTCCCCCCTGGCCCTCTGGACCAAGCCGCCAGCCTGGAGGTGCCCACTGGATCACTGCAGGTACCCATCCGACCACCCGCGGGCTCCAGGCTAATTACACAAAGCACCCTTGCAGCTAAACACACAGCCCCCGAAATGCGCACAGTGCCCCCATCACAAGCGCCCTATAAAGATGGGAAAGCCCCTCCTAAAATGCACACAATGACCCAAGACGTCCTCCACGACGGTCCTCTGACTCTCCCCCCAGACTCTCAAAAAGTCTGCAGGATGGCTCCAGGTGGTTCAAACACGGTCCAAGAGCCGCCAAGAAGCCCGACGAGGGACCCAAGCGTAACCCCGAGAGCCAAGTATCATCCTCAAAACAAAACGCTCCAGCGTTGATTTCCTTCTCGTTATGCCAGACCGCGTCCTTCCCTGGGGCCCAGGAAGGGCCTCCTGTTTCCACCGTGGGAGCCACCGAGGGGCCCCAAGAGGGGCCCAAAAGGATCGCCACCGGTTTCCATCATGCGAATGCGAATGCGACTTCGAATGCGAATTCGAATGCGAATGCGAATGCGGCTCACGTTCCGGCGCGCAACGGGGCGGTCCTCTGGGAGAGGGCGAGCGCTGGGGAGCGCACTCCCGCTCGGAAGAAATCAGGACTCAGGACCAAAAGTCGGCATGCAGGTTTCCATCACAAAAACCTGCGGTGGAGACCCTTGCCGAGAAACACCCTGCTTGCCTCCAGGGTGCCCTGGCATTCTTGGGTTTATATTATTTTGCTGTGAAAAGCGCGACCCTCCCATACCAAAAATCAGTGGACGTCTTGGGGTCTCAGGGTTGGGTTTCTTGTGGAAGGTTTCTTGTGGACTGGCCTCCACTGTAGAGGCCTTCACGAGGGTCCTGCGGCATTGGGCCTCTCGCGCCGCCACCCTGGCAGCCGACGTGAAGCCCCCGCAAGGCGCACCCAAAAACTGTTTCAAACTGGTTTCGTCCCGCCCACCCCCCACCCCCCGCGTTTTTGAGTTTGTTTGCTGGTAAGCGGAGAAGGGAGAGAGAGAGAGAGAGAGAGAGAGAGAACAAAAAACACAAAAAAAAAAAATGAGAAAGAAATGAAGAAATAAAGAAAGAAAGAAAGAAAGAGAGGAGAGGAGAGGAGAGGAGAGGAGAGGAGAGGAGAGGAGAGGAGAGAGAGGGAGGGAGAGAGAGGAGAGAGAGGAGAGGAGAGAGAGAGAGGAGAGAGAGAGAGGAGAGGAGAGAGAGAGGAGAGAGGAGAGAGGAGAGAGGAGAGGAGAGAGAGAGGAGAGAGAAGAGAGGAGAGGAGAGAGAGAGGAGAGGAGAGGAGAGGAGAGGAGAGGAGAGGAGAGGAGAGGAGAGGAGAGGGAGGAGAGGAGAGGAGAGGAGAGGAGAGGAGAGGAGAGGAGAGGAGAGGAGAGGAGAGGAGAGGAGAGGAGAGGAGAGGAGAGGAGAGGAGAGGAGAGAGAAGGGGTTGGAGCGTCCCCTACCCAGAAGATCAACCTCAGAAGCGTTTTTCGGCGATTCCTCTTCGTCTCCTCGCCTCCTCGTGGCCTCCTCTCTCATCCTCATCCTCTGTCTCCTCATCCTCGCCAGCGTCGTCCTCGTCCTGCTCAGTCTCATATTCCGCGGAATTTCCCTCCTCCTCCTCCTGCAATTCTGCGGCGGGTTCACAAACGCACTCCTTCCGTAGAGGATATACTGTAGGATTCCGCCTGCGTGGAGTGGCAATCGATTCGGCTGTGGGTGAATTGCATGTCGATTCCGTATGCGGGCGGTGGAAAGCCCCCGAAAGTAATAGGAAAGCAAACAGCCAATATACCAGATACCCAAAACTGAAACAAAAGCAACAAACAAAGCAAGGAAACAACACAACAGCTGTTTCGATACTTACGCACTCCACCGCTCCACTGCTCCACCGTCCCCTGCTCTCCTCGTTCCGCCCCCGTTCCCCCCGCTTCCCAGCCTTTCACTCCTCCTCCTCCTTCTCCTCCTGTGTTCCTCCTCTGTCGATCACTATTCCTTATTACTATCTACGCACACTCTGCCACATAGCCGACCGATAGCGACCCAATCTGGGCCCTTCAGTCCTACCTGCCAAACACTATACAAAGTCTACGCGTTTCGTCTCAGCGACATTACGTCGTCCATGTTGCAAAATGTGTGGCAAGAATGGGACGGGGCGCATATCCCGCGCGACAGGCCGGAATGTCGCTCTCATCTCGGCGGCGCACTCACTTTCCTAGAAGATTGAACTCCCGCCCTGGCGCGGCGGACATTTGTCGCACGCATGTTCGTCGAAGCGCGAGCGGACGAACACGCCGCTACGCCGCGCACATCTCGCCTGAAAGTGGCCATCCCGTCTCGACGCAACGCATGTCTGTCACTCGCCAAGTTTGGGGGGGCCGCGCGAATGGGAAACTTGTCGCCCTCGCCCAATTTCCGTGCGCAATTGGCTCGGACATGGCGTTCCAGCGCGGGCGCGGCGCATGGTTTGTTCGCCGATGCGCATGGAAGCCACAACGGCAGCGGGGCCGCGCGAGAGCGGGCAAAATGCCGACCTCGCCCAAACGCCGCGCAGTCTGTGAGTGAAAGCGGCAATGCTGTGTGAACGCTGCGCATGTTTCGTCTTCGCCGCACCCATCGGAAGATTTGCCGATCCCGCCCCTGCGCGGTCCGCATAGTTTTCTCTTCGCCAAGTCAAGTCGTTGGAAGCGGGACCGCGCACGAGTTCCTTCCGTTTGCGAGGTGAGGCGTTCAAATCCCAAGATCAAGGTGGGAGAAGGAGCGTGTGAGTAGGCGGGGCCCTCTGACTCGCTCGCCCTGGCAAACTTGGCTCTTATTACTATCCTCCTCCTCCTCCTCCTCCTCCTCCCCCATCCCCCTACTCCTCGTCCTCCTCCTCACGCCTCGCTCCTCCTCCTTCTCAGGGGAGGAGGGGAGGGAGGAGGAAGGAGGGCGCAGCAGGGATGACGGAAGGCGAGGAGGCGGGGGAGGGCAGGGATGGGGGGGAGGGGGAGCAGGAGGAGGATGAAAAGTCGGAAGAGGAAGAAAAGGAGGAGTGAGGCGTGATGAGTAATAAGTGAGGAGTGAGGGGTGAGGAGGAGGAGACCAAGCTAGGTGCGCTCGCGTCAGATCTGACGTCCTACCCCTCCCTCCCATCCCTTACCATGGCGTCGACCCTCTCTATTCGCACAGTCGGATGTCGCAGCATGGCATAGCATCACATGGCATAGCATGGTGTTGAAGATCACCGCGTAGCATGACATAGCATGGCGTGGCGACGCCCCAAAGTAGGGGGCTTCTGCGGTCCAAAAGATCAGCGAATCGACACCGAATGTGTAATCACTTTCGATGGTTTTGTCGGGGGGCATTTTCAAAATTTTGGGGCCTATTTTAAGGACCGAAAATCATGCCGTGGCATGGCACTGGAAGTAATGACGCCAGCGCTGCAACAGGAGCACGATTCGGAACGAGCGGAAGCCCGAAAATGAGGCCAACGCCTTATCGGGAACAACACTCTGAAAGAAAAAACCCAACGAAAACCCAGTTCCCGGGAATCCGGTGTAAAAAACAATACGCGGAGGGGGGACGGATATCTTCCGGACGTCATCAGGAGAGAGATGAGTAGTTTTCATGTTGTGTACTTGTTGAAGAGGAGGAGGAGGAGGAGGAGAGAAAGGCGGGGAGGCGGGGAAGCGGGGCAAGGGGGTGGAACGAGGAGAGGGGGAGACAGTGGAGCAGTGGAACGGTGGAGTGGGTACCTATTGAAATTGTTGTGTGTTGCGCCTGATGACGTTTGGGTATTGTACCGCCCGCACAAGGAATCGATACGCAAATTACCCATAACGCAGCATAAAAAGCTACAGAAGGAGTGTGGTTGTGAACCCGCCACGTAAAAAAGGTGGAGGAGGAGGAATCCTGCGGAAGGTGAGACTGGTCAGGAGGATGACGACGTTGGCGAGGATGAGGAGACAGAGGATGAGGATAAGAGAGGCCACGGGGAGGCGAGGAGACGAAGAGAAATCTCGAAAAACGCTCCTGAAGCAGATCTTGGAAGGGCAATGTTTTATCGCTCTCTACTCTCTCCCCTCCTCTCTCTCTCTTCTCTCTCTCTCTCTTTCTTTCTTTATTTCTCTCTCTCTCTCTCTCGCTCTCTCTCTCTCTCTCTCTATATATATATATATATAGATCGCGCTCCCTCTCCCTCTCCCTCTCTATCGCTCTCTCCCCCTCTCTCTCTATCTCCTTTCTCTCTCACTCTCTCTCTCTCTCTCTATGTATCTCTCTCTCTCTATTTCCCCTCTCGCTCTCTTTCTCTCTCTCTCTCTCTCTCGCTTTCTCTATCTCTCTCTCTCTATCTCTCTCTCTCTCTCTCTCGCTCTCGCCTCTCCGAATACCAGAAAACGAACTCAAAAACGCGGGGGCGAAACCGAACTGGAGCCAAGTACCCACATAACACGCATGACGCCCCCCATCCACCCACAAAAACAACATGGCACAGCCTTCCAAGTCAGACACGGTGACCCCAAGATGGCCTCCAAGACGGCCCCACTTATCGATTGCTTCCTAGGAGCTCTGGAAATCCGCCAGGCAATCCAAGATGGCCCGATAACATCCTGAGACAGCCTGAAGACGGCTTCAGAGAGCTCCTCCAGAAGCTCACGAACCTCCTAAAATGGCCACAAAAATACCAATGCACGGAGCCAACACGACAACGGAATGTACGAAGCGAACGGGAAAGATGGTCTTTCCAAGGTCACCCGTCACCCCGTACCTCCCATCATTGACGCAGTATGTATTGGAGAAGAAGTTGGATACACATGATTTCACATGTAGATCATCATCGCATTCCAGCGCCACCTGGCGACGGCAACAGGCACACGTTGTTGACGGAACTGTTGCTTCATGTGGGCTGCTGATCGTGGTGACAACAAGACTCGATTAGGCGTGACTCAAACTCTACAAGTGCCTGCCACGCCCCACGTGCGCCTCAGGAGGCCCACGATAAAGCCCTGAGGTCCCCAAACAACACCCAAAAGGACCCAAGAGGGCCCTTCACACTGGACCCCGCGCGACCCCTCCAGTCCCGACGGCACTTGGGATAAGCACAATTCAACCACAGTAGAACGAGTTTCACTTCGATCATCGGCCACAACTGCCTGGCGTTTCCACAAGGGCGAGGAGCGGCGGTGATTCGCCGAAAGCGTCTTAGATAAAAAGACAAGTTATCCCATGAGGTCTGGAAAATGAGGACAGGCTGCAATGTCATCCGAAACGGTGTCCCCGTTATCATGTGGCCGCAATGTGATATCGAGATCGGGTGTACTAGCCATCAAGAATTCGTGGTGTCGTACCCCTCGTCCGTCAATCGATTGTCAGCCCACTCCTTCCCAGACATTGAAGCAACGCTTCGAAAGCACAGGACGTGACAGGAATGAAAGATGCGCACCTGCGCACGGCACGTCGCCACAGCCCAGCAGACGTTGAACGTTGAGCACAGGGGTGGGGACATATTGCCCCCTGGTGTGGTAATGTGCGGCATGCCGGATCAAAGCATTCGTCAATCATGGCGCCGAGTCTAGAATAGTCAAGAATCCAGCAACCTCTATGCAAGTTGCGTGTGACAACACGTTGTGTTCAGATCCTCGTGGATGTGGGAGAGCTGCCAGAGGATACGTAGAGACTGCGCAGATTCATGAGAACCCGAAGGACAGACTCCCAAGACTAGTTTTGATAACTTCCATGATATCCTCGGCGATGGCCACATATCTACGTAACCTCATGAGTGAGCACACGTGTCCTTCCCCCTGGCGGGTCAGCTTAGCAGCAGCACAGCCTCAAGCAGAGCAGCAGGAAGTAGTTTTTGACTCTCGCGGCCGAACAAGAATCAAATGCACCAACTGCCGAGATTTCAGCGGCAGCGTCTGACGAGTGAACACCTTAGCGTCGTATGGCTGGAGGTGTTCTTTCGGGGGGCGTCAACCATCCACCTAACCGATCCTGACCAGGACCATCCTGGGCCCAGGATCGCTTTTTCGCCCCCCCTGGCTTAGCCAAGGAAGCGCATCTGCCACCTGAATTCCTTCGGCGGGGGAAGTGGGAAGGGGCGGGCCTGCTCAGAAGGCTCGGAAGTCCCCCAGCCTTCGGAGAAAGGTTCCAAGCTTTCTCTTACGACATAGAAAACCTCTCGGAAGGCCAGAGGGCTTCTGAGAAGCCCCGCCGCCTTCTGAGAAGGGCTTCTCCGTCTCGCTTCCCCCCCATCTCGGGGGCGCGCAAACACGGATTAGCGATCCATGGATTTGGCGCGCGGTCGCCAAGTCCATGGATCGGGGGAGGTGCCCTCCCCAAAATGCGGCCGGTGCCGCCTCGCTCGGCGGCAGAAATCCGCGATTTCCCATGGAAGCGGGTCCCGTCGCTAATCCACGCCCCCTTGATCCATGTTTGCGATCGCCTGAGAGAAGGCCTTCTCCTTCTCGCCTCGCTCACCGCCGATTCTTGCGCCGCACCCCGAGATGCCCGGCGCGCGGTGCTCGGTGCCCCCGAGCCCCTCGCGCTGCCCTCCCTCTGTGCGGCGCGGCGCCTGCTCTGGCCCTCGCCGCGGCGCGCGCGAGGCGCGGTGGGCTTCGCGCCCTCGGGGGCGACTCACGGTCGAGGCTGATTGAGGATCGAGGATCGAGGATCGAGGATCGAGGTTCGAGGTCCGAGATCCGAGGTTCGAGGTTCGAGGGTCGAGGTCCGAGGGTCGAGGTCCGAGGATCGACGATCGGAGTTCGTGGGTCGAGGATCGGGAGACGTCCACTTTGGCGGCGAGCGAGGGGGGAAGTGTGAGAAGGCGAAGGCCTTCTCAGAAGGCGGCGGGGTTTCTCAGAAGCGCCATACGGCCTTCTGAAAGCTTTCTGTTGTGTCTTCGGATAAGGCTTAGAAAACTTCTCAGAAGGCTGGGGGTCTTCCGAGCCTTTTGAGAAGGTCTTCTCCTTCTCACTTCCCCCCCAAGGCTCGCCGCCGACTTTGGGCGAGCTGCAGTCGAGGCTGATTGGAGAGGACACGCGAGAGGACACGAGACCCTGCCGAGGACCACACTGCCACAGGAATGTGGAAGGCATGGGTCGCGAACGAAACGCGGGGCACAAGGGTGCCCTAGATTTGGCAGGGTCGACCTACTAATCAGCCTCGATATCTAGGATCGCTGCGGTGGATGGCTGAAGGCCCCCGAAAACGCACTGCACTGGCTGCAATGCCCCGGCGGAGGCCAAAGGGGTGAATGACCCAGGGGCGGGCACCAGACCCACTCGCCGGGGAGCCTCGCCGAAGACATGGGCGACTCTCCAGGCCCCCGGACACGTGTAGTGCCCCCCCCTGCAAAAGGGACAAGAAAAAGCGGCACCTCCACCACCACCACCAGGGACCAGCAGCGGGAGGAGCCATGGGGGTCCCCCTTGTGGTGTGTCATCCCCCCCTCTCTCGAGAGCCGTCCCATATCCCCAGGGAGGAGGTCCACAATGATTGTGGACCTCCTCGCTGGGGGTGGCACCCCTCGTGGTGGTGGTGGTGGTGAAGGTGGTGGTGGTGGTGGTGGTGGTGGTGGTGGTGGCGGTGGGTGACGGTGTAGGTGGTGGCGGTGGTGGTGTTGGTGGTGGTGGTGGTGGGTGTGGTGGTGGTGTGGTGGTGGTGGTGGTGGTGGTGGTGTGGTGGTGGTGGTGGTGGTGTGTGGTGGTGGTGGTGGTGGTGGTGGTGGTGGTGGTGGGTGGTGGTGGTGTGTGGTGGTGGTGTGGTGGGTGGTGGGTGGTGGTGGTGTGGTGGTGGTGCCGCTTCGCCTTCCCCCCCACGACGACGACGGCGACGACGACGACGTGCGGGGGAGGAGGAGGAGGAGGAGGAGGAGGAGGAGGAGGAGGAGGAGGAGGAGGAGAAGGAGGAGGAGGAGGAGGAGGACGACGACGATAAGGCTATTCGCCCCAATCGCAGCCGCCGAGTGCTGGGGTCCCCTGGGGCGCGCTCCGGCCGGCGCGGGCCCGCGCCCCCGCTCGCTGGCCGCGCGGCGGATACGCAGCGGGCGCTGCCCGCAGAGCGCAGGCAGCAGCGGCAGCGGGGTGGGGGAGAGAAGCCTCCGCTTCGCCTCCCCCTCCCCCGTCGTCCCCTTCCCCGGCCCCGCTCCCTGCGCTCTCCCCCTCAGCTGGGGGTGGGGCGGGAACGGGAAGCGGAAGGCAAGAGAAGACGGAGGGGGGAGGCGGCAGGACAGGAGGGCAGGGGGCAGGGAAGGGAGAGGGAAAGGCGAGGGGACTGAGGGGAGGAGAATGGGGGCTGAAAGCACCATGCTGGATCTAGCTTCTTACTCGCGGTCGCCACGGTCATGTTAATGCACGCGTGCGCATGCTTGCTGGCCCGTCCCAACTTCGTTCAAGGGCCTTGCCGCGGGGCAGTCTCTCTGGAGCCTTGCGCTCAGATCCTGAAGCCGTATTTCTGGCCAGTGCAAGAAGTTTTGACTGCTTATTGCAATTCTGGACTTGGTGGCCACCAATGGGTTCTAAACCATCGAACTGCATTTTGCTGCTGACGCCCACGTTGCCTATACAAGTATACGTATATATGTAAATGTATACGTGTGTATACGTAAACATCTATACACAGATAGGTCTGTGCAGCCGCCTGGGTTTTGTTCGAAGTCGCCGCTGTTGCGAATCTCACATTATTCATGTGTTGGGTGCTTTCCTGCGAGGGCCCTTCACCATGGCTTCTTGTAGTCTCGATCTGCGCTCTTCCTAGTGCCCATTATGTGCCACTGACGGTGTGCGCTCTATGTGATATATATATATATATATGTATGTGTGTGTGTTCAAGACTGCACTGGCGCTTCGCGCCATGCACCTTGGTCCTTGAAGTTTGGAATGCAAGCGGAATGGCAGAAAGGTCAAGCCGACAATTTAGCGATAATTCCTTGCTGCCTTCTCCAGTAACGCCGCAATAATGATGTTACCAATTATCCTTATCCTTCCTCTATGCTTCTCCCCCCCCGTTCTCGCCATACCCTGCGCATTCTCCACCCTCCTCAGCTCGTTCTGCGGAGGCTACTCCTTTGAGAGCACCTGGGGGCCTCACAAAATATGTTCAAGTTGTTTTAATGCCTTCTAGAGGCCTCCTGGGCGTGTTCTTGGGGCCTTTGTGGGCTTCCACGCGCCACCCTGCCTCCAACCGCGGCCTCCCTGAACGACGGGGTCACGATTTGTAACGCTTCGGAGGGCGTCTTGGGGCCATCTTGGGCCGCCACCGGGGCTCTCTTAGGGCCATCGTGGACCCCTGTTGTGTCGCTTTGGGGCTCTCTTGGACTGCCTGGAAGCCCTTTCGGATGGTTGTGGGATGATGTTGGAGCCTCCCAGGCGGTCTCGGACGCCCGGAAGACCGCCGTCTTGGAGCGTCGGGAAGCCGAAAAGCGGAGAACCCCAAAATCCACCACGAACCCACAGAAAATCAATGAATGTTGCTTCTTGGGGCCTTCTTGGGAGTGCTCTTGGAGGCCTCTTGAGACGTTTTGGAACGATATTTGGGGGTATGACGGCTTCTTGGGGGTCGTCGTGGACCGTTATATAGATAAATAAATCAATACATAGAAGTCCAATCTGCATGGCGCAATGTACGTGAACTCCGTGTGGTATACACTATGTGGTGCAAGCTATGTGATGCAAGCTGCGGTGTGCAACCTACGCGGTGCGACCCACTTCTCGATATTGTAACTGTCAACTCCAATGCTCGCGCAAACATCCCAGCCTCCCGCCCGCATCTGGTGGGCAAAACTCAAACTGGCGACGACGATGGCGAAAACTGTGACGATGCGGATGGTGATTGTGAACATGGTGAGGGAGTGCAGGCGCGCAGAAATTCGGCGAGGGCTACGACATCCACGATGACGGTGATGGCGAAGGTGGTCATGATGACAACGGCACAAGTAATGCTGATGTCGGTGACGGCGGAATGAGGAGGAGGAACGATGAAGATGATGAGAACGGTGACGGTAAAAATCATGATGCTGACGATGATGATGATGATGATGATGATGATGATGATGATGATGATGATGATGATGATGATGCTGATGGCGCTGAGCAGGGTGATGTCGACGTGTGCGCGCGCAGGAATGCAGAATGTATGGCGCACACTGCCAGGGAAAAAAATACAACAACATCAACAAGACGATCATCGTGAATGAGCTGCAGACGGCAACGCCCAACAAGGATTAAGTGATATTGGCCTTTCAATGTTGGCAGCGTGCGTAGACGTGCACCATGGGCCAGGTCATTGATATGCCACACTTTGGTTTGCGCGCCCAGTGACAACATTGGGAGGCGGACGCCACTTAATGCCCGGGTGCACTTCTAAGCTAATTCTTCACAAGGCCGCTGGCGTGGGCGGTTCCAAATTCTGCCTTGCGGTTTCGTTCCCACCAATCGGATGGTCGACATGCAACGCGCAATGCAGACGATACGCTTCTCCGTAACATTGACAGGCGGATGTCACTTGATGCGACGGACCCCGCCTGGTCTGATTCAGCATATTTTCGGTTTCCATTCCTGTGCCATTTTTGTTATAAACTTTTTCTCAGGGATGTAGTTCGGGTTTCAAGCGTGTTTGAAAACGTTGTCTTGGCATGGTTCGAAAACCATCGGCAAAACTAGTTCGAAATGCGCGCGCGGAACCGCGCTCCTGCGGCCCGCATGATAATGTTCGACAAATGTTATACCGAATGACAAAACACATAATATGCTGCTATTCGTCATGTAAAATATCTGGCACGTTCAGGTCAGCCTGAATCAGCATGATGTTGGGCTAAACCCACAGGGGGGGTAACTTCGTGCAGCATCAGTTGCGGTACCTCGTGGTGGACCTCATCACTGATTGCCCACCCCACGACAGAGGGGAGGGAAAAGGCGAAATGGGGGGAGGGAGAAGGGAGAGGAGGGGGAGAAGCGGGAGGGAGAGGGGCGGAGGGGTTGATGGGACGGGAAGGAGAGGGGCCGAGAGGGGGGGGAAGGAGAGGGGCCGAGAGGAGAAAGGCTGAGAAGGAGGGAGGGAAGGGGCGGGAAGGAGAGGGGCCGAGAGGGCCGAAGGGGGGGGTGGGGCGTGCAGAGCGCTCCGAAGCCTTAGGCGGCCCCAGAGGAAACCGCCTGACTCGGCGCAGGCGGCGGAGGCCCCTCGGCCTGGCGCGGGGGGCCCATGCCACCCCACCGATGTCCGGGCGCGGCAGGCTGAACTGGGCTAGGCCGCGTGAGGTGATGGGCCTGTTTTCCACCACCACCACCATAAGTTGGAGTGGGAAGGGGGTCCTCCTCCCCCTCTTCTTCCTCATCCTCCTCCTCATCATCATCATCCTCCTCCTCCTCGTACTCATCCTTCACTTCCTTTCCCCTTCCAACTTATGGTGGTGGTGGTGGAAAACAGGCCCATCATGAGGGGCAGGAGCAGCAGCAGCAGCAGCAGCAGCAGCAGCAGCAGCAGCAGTGGGAAGAGGAGAAGGACCAGAGTGCCCCCAAATCGGTGGCGACCGAGGAGGGGGCGTGAGAAGGAAGAAGCCTTCCGGCCTTCTCAAAAGGCGGCGGGGGGTCTCAGAAGCCCTCTGGCCTTCCGATAAATGTTCAAAACCGTCGGTGAAGGCTCGAAAAACTTCTCAGAAGGCCCAGGGACTTCCGAGCCTTCTGTTAAGGCCCGCCCCGTCTCACTTCCCCCCCCGGGCTCGCCGCCGACGGAGTACCCCCAGCATGCGTCAGCGACGATGCAGTGGACCCTCCCGTCCCAAGCCACCTCTTCCTGAATCCCCACAGGCACTCCTTTTACGGCGCGAGCCGCGCCCCCCTCTTGCCCTTCCGCCGCGCAGCCCAGCCTGCCCGGCACGAGCGCGGCGGCGCGCAGGGTTTTATTCCGGACTGCCTCGGGGCCCTTTTGAGGCAGGGCTGGACCTAAACGTTGTCTTTTGTTTTGTTGTTGTTTCCCCATCTCCTAAGATGGGGTTCTTGTTATTACTCGGACGCCGCCGACTCCAGAGAATCTGCTCATACACAGACTTACTCATACTCAGACCTACACATACTCAGACCTTCTCGTAATGTGAATTACTCAACGCACGGACTGAGACCTACTCATACTCAGACCTACTCATACTCAGACTCGCCAGGGGAGCCGCCAGGGGTGTTTTCACGGGCCCGTTCGCGGCCAGTTTGTGGGGATGTCTCAGGCGGTTTGCTTGTTTTCATGCCCAACATCCTTGGCTTGCAGAGCAGATTGTGAGGATGTCTCAGGCGGGGCGCTGGTTCCAGCACCCCTAAGGGGAGCCGCCAGGGGGTAGGACACGGGCCCATTCGCGGCCAGTTTGTGGGGATGTCTCAAACGGTTTGCTCGTTTTCATGCCCAACATCCTTGGTTTTCAAAGCAGATTGTGAGAATGTCTCAAGCGGGGCGCTGGTTTCAGCACCCCTAAGGGGCGAGCCGCCAGGGGTGTTTTCACGGGCCCGTTCGCGGCCAGTTTGTGGGGATGCCTCAAACGGTTTCTTCGTGTTCATGCCCAACATCTTTGGCTTTCAGATCAGATTCTGAGGATGTCTCAGGCGGGGCGCTGGTTTCAGCACCCCGAAGGGGAACCGCCAAGGGTATTTTCACGGGCCCGTTCGCGGCCAGTTTGTGGGGATGTTTCAAGCGGTTTGCTCGTTCTCATGCCAAATATCCTTGGCTTTCAGAGCAGATTCCGAGGATGTCTCAGGCGGGGCGCTGGTTTCAGCACCCCTAAGGGGAGCCGCCAGGGGTGTTTTCACGGGCCCGTTCGCGGCAAGTTTGTGGGGATGTCTCAGGCGGTTTGCTCGTTTTCATGCCCAACATCCTTGGTTTTCAGAGCAGATTGCAAGGATGTCTCAGGCGGGGCGCTGGTTCCAGCACCCCTAAGGGGAGCCGCCAGGGGGTAGGACACGGGCCCGTTCGCGGCCAGTTTGTGGGGATGTCTCAGGTGGTTTGCTCGTTTTCGTGCCCAACATCCTTGGCTTCAGATTTGGAGGATGTCTCAGGCGGGGCGCTGGTTTCAGCATCCGTAAGGAGAGCCGCCAGGGGGTAGGACGCGGGCCCGTTCGCGGCCATTTTGCGGGGATGTCTCAGGCGGTTTGCTCGTTTTCGTATAGAATGTACTCGTATTCGTCGACCCTGTCGCCCATGTGGACGTGCTATTATAGCCAACCGCTCATGAACAGACGCTCGCTGTGGCATGACATAAAACATGAGATGCACATATGGGGAGCTCCACGCAGTGAGTAATTTGTTGTTCGTTTTGCTAGACCTGTTGTCCTGCACCCCCCTGCCAAAACGAAAGACAGAACACAGCCGAACTCCAACAAAACAGCGTTTAGGTCCAGCACTGTATTCGGGCGCTTCAGGGCCGTCCAATGAATGCAGAAGACGAATAAACTTCGCGGTGTTTTCTGCCTCGACACGCCCTCACCAGGGCCACAACACTCAGAAAAAACGGCCGCCCCATGGGCCTGCAAGTCGGGAGGGAACCCCACGTTGAAGA
The DNA here is from genome assembly GCA_963575745.1 of Prorocentrum cordatum. Lineage (NCBI taxonomy): Eukaryota > Dinophyceae > Prorocentrales > Prorocentraceae > Prorocentrum > Prorocentrum cordatum. The sequence goes on along the minus strand of CAUYUJ010015523.1, from coordinate 225,769 downwards.
GGAACTCCCCTCCAGGACTGGACCTAAACGTTATTTCTCGTCTCGGTTTCGTTATGTTTTTCGTTTTGCTCCACCCTTTTTTCCTGCGCCCCCCCCAAGAGAAAAACGCAATACAGCCAAAGTCCAGCAAAACAGCGTCGAGGTCCAGCCCTGCCCCCCTCTGGCCTTCGAGCAAGAAGACATGCGAGAAGGCAGGCTATAAAGTTCAAGCAGGCGAGCGTTCTTATTTGACGTTTCGACATTGGGCGAAAAGGGGGGGGGGAAAGGGGGGGGTCTGGCTCCGGACCACTGCAGAATGCGACTGTTTGCAACCTGCGGGGGAGGCCCCACCCGCTTGAAACGGGCGCCCAAAACAGCCAAGATCCACTCCATGGGCGGGGAGGGGGGGGAATTGACAAGACCGCGTATGCGTCATGTGTGTTTTCATACTATCGCAAGGTACGTTCTTGTGGAATCGCGGTCGCGCTCAAAAAATCACAACGACTTGATGCCTGGTGAAACGATCCGTGCATCGAAGCCATCGATACGGCGGCGGCGATGACGACGATGCAACGACGGCGAAACTGGAACAGAGCGACTTGTTGCACATGCGAACGCTTAGATTGAATATTGGTTGTCTTCCCTGGAACGCAAGTGCTTGCGCAAGCGCTTTGCGCTCCGCGGCAATTCAGCCTCGACTACGCGAGGGTTAGATCGCATCTGGATGCGAAGTTTTGGCTCGTTGTGGTTGCTCTCGATGGACTCTTTCTTCTCCGTCATGGTTTTGAGGTCCCTCTTCATCTTGGTTTTCTCTTTCTTGTGCCAGAACCCGCACTCAATCAACTGCGCATTGTGTTTTTCCAGGTCCGCGATGCCGCCATTTTTTTTTGAATTGGACGACTCCAGCGCCTGGTTTTTGCTGATGGCGGTCTGCAAAACGCGCATCGTTTCGTTGTGCTTCTGGGCTTTTGCGTCCAACTTCTTCTCGACGTCGTCCAAAATGCTGCCGATCCAAAACTTGACGGTCGGCTTGTTTGCACACTTCTCCTTTGGATGTTGCATGTGATGAAATTACACAGAACTTAACTTACAAACCGTTTGATGAAAATCTGCGTTTCGTCAACAACAGAACATGTTTGCTTTACTAAACTTTATCGTTGCAATCTGTCATGCTGTGTTTTCTCTTTGTATTTCTGGTTCCAAATAATATTCTTGTCGTGCGATTCTGAGTCGCACTCCGGAACCCCATGGTGCCAGTCGGCCGACGGAGCGAACACAGCGATGCACTTCAACCGCAACAGCAGCATTCTTGAACGGTTCAGCGTAGAGGGATTGCGCACCTCCTCGCACACAAAGCTCACCCAGGGCTCACCCAAGACCTCCTTTCTCCCGTCTCCTCCCTCGCCCTCTTCCCCCTCTCTTCCTCCTCCTTTCCTCCTGATCATTATCCTCCTCCTCCTCCTCCTCCTCCTCTTTCTCCGAGTCTGCTCAATTTGAACAAAAAACTTAGTTCGGACCCTTGTGCGAGATCAAGGCAACTCGCAGGAGTATCCAAAATTGGATGCCCTTTTGTCTTGCCAGCAACACGCATCGTTGTTCTTCAACCTATACTTTTCGTGTGTCGTCATTGTCACTCCCCTTACTTGCCTCCTCGCCCCACTGGCTGCGACGGCACTTACGCACGTTATCGTTGGGCTTCTTCAGGCAGACCGAAAACTGACGTCTGACGCTTCCCTTCAACAAAGCAACTCGCTCGAGCATCGTTCCAGGATGGGCTGTTGCGATGCGGAGATCGCCAAGGACCTTGCAAGATCTGATGGGGAATTGGAAAACACGCGCCCCAAACGCGATTTTGGCTGCAAAGACGCACGGGAAACAACACATACGCAACAGAGGGGGCGGAAGCATCTAAACATTGATGCTCCTTTTGTTTTGTCCCCTTGGTTTGCTCCTCCCCCCCTCCGTCTTTTTAAAACAATGTGTTCGCGCATTTTGTTTGTTTCGAAATGCTTGCCAAATTCATTCCCGCGTAAAGACGAACGCGACAGGGGGGGTATCCAACATTGGATGCCCCTTTGAGTTTTGCTTCCAACATCCATCGTTACTCTTCAACCTGCGCTGATATTGTACCGTGTTCTTTGGTAGTTGTTGGTAGGGCTGTCCTGGTAGTCGTCCTGGAAAGAGCACCGGGAAGGCACCCGAAAAACCGGCCCTATAGAGTTCGTGGATGGACATCCATCGTGAAAATGCCAACGTCATACAGAAACAGACATTTGGGAAATGCTAATTCGCAGAGTGCATTAAACGCATTGTTTGTTCGCCGTGGATTAAGCTCTTTACCAAAAATGAAATGAAGGGCTACGTTTTTCATCCGTTACATTTCGTTTCTGATGGCAAGCACCCCGCGCCCAAAATTAACGAAACAAATAAACATGACTTCCCCTTCTTAACAACATGAATCCAAAAAGAAAGCCCTCAAGGGGTGCGTCCGCCCCACGAAATGGAGGGCTACGTTTTTCATCCGATACGTTTCTGATGGCAACCATCCCGCGCACAAAATTAACGAAATATGCACAAAACCTCCCCCTTTCTAGCAACATGAATCCAAAAAGAAAACCCTTAAGGGGTGCGTCAGCCCCACTACTACCGCCCCAGTCCTACAGCCCCAGTAGTACATCCTCAATACTACAGCCCCAGCACTACAGGCCCCAGTACCACAGAGGTACTTAAGAGGAAACCCCAGAAACAAAAACATCAAAATTCAAAGGAAATTTCGATAATTGCTATGTTTTCAATGTTCTCGGTGCTCGCGCTGCAAAAACATACAAAAACACAACGTTTTCGGCCACCGGAGGTCCAAAACACTATGTTTTACAAGGTCTGCAGCATCGGTAGGCAGCAAAACCTTGTAAAACACAACGTTTTCAGCCTCCGGATAGCCAAAACGCTGTGTTACTATGTTTCTATGCACCCCGTTGGTAAAAACATTATGAAACTCAATGTTTTGGCCCTCCAGACGCTGAAAAATCTGTGTCTTCCGATGCTGAAAACATTAAAACAAAGCGTTTTGGCTCTCCGGAGGCTGAAAGTGTTATGTTTCATAGTTTTGCTGCCTTCCGATTCTGAAAACCTGGTAAAACACAGCATATTGGACCTCCGTGGGGTGAAATCGCTGTGATATTCAACTAGAACCACGCGCGCGCTTCGCGCGCGCTAAGGTTCTGTCGAGTCACAGACCCAGGAATCCTCCTCCTCCTCCTCCTCCTCCTCCTCCTCCTCCTCCTCCTCGTCTTCCTCCTCATCCTCGTCCTTTCCCGAGCGATACAATAACAACTTGCGTGGAGCCCCTCTCGGGCCCATCTTGGGGCTCTCTTGGGCCGCCTTTGGAGCCTCTTGGGGCGTCCTGGGTCTCTCGTGGGGGCTTCTTGGAGCTCTCTTGGCGCCTCCTGGAGCCTCTTGGGGCCGAAAGCTCGGAATTCTACAGTGGCTTTCTCCCTCTGGGACCCCTCTCGGGCACGCCTTGGGGCTCTCTTAGGCCATTTTGGAGTCCAATTTTGCCGTCCTGGGCGCCTCGTGAACCGTCTTGGAACTCTCTTGGGGGCCACCTAGGCCGTCTTGGGAGCCTCTTCGGACGTGTTGGACGCGGTGAAAACCCAACAGGCGACCATGCGAAAAGTATACGTTTTCCCATAGGAATGGGACCATTTTTGCTTCTTGGACCTCTCTTGGGGTGCCTCTCGGAACGTCTTGGCGCTGATTTTCGGGAGAGCCTTTTGGCGCCTCTTGGGCGGCGTTTTGGCGCCTCCTGGGAGTGTTGGGCCGGAAGCTCGGAATTCGGAGAGTTGGCTTTCTCCTCCGTCTGGGACCCCTCTCGAACTTGGGCCGTCTTGGGGCCGTCCTGGGCCACTCGTGCGCAGCCTTGGAGCGCTCCCGGAGGCCTCGTAGAGGCCGTCCGTCTTGGACGCGGCGAAAGCCCAAGAGGCGAACATGCGAAAAATATACGTTTTCCCATAGGAATGGCACGATTTTTGCTTCTTGGGCCTCTCTTGGGCTGCCTCTCGGAGCGTCTTGGAGGCTTCTGGGACCTTCTTGGTGTCATGACAGGCGTCTTGGAAGGCATCTGGAGCCATCGGAGCGCGTTCCGAAGCCGCCTGCGAACGATCTTGGACGGCGTCTGGCGGTCCGACGAGCCTCCAGGCCCCCCGGAGCCCACATTTGTGGTCGGGGTCCCGGCCCCGGGCCCCCGGACCCGGTGCGCCGTTATATGTATATTTCTTTGCAACGCGAACACTCAAAACATTGAAAATACACAATTTTCGCAATTTCCTTGAATTCTCGTTTTTTTTTCTGTTTTCTTTCTCCTATCGGTTTCCTTTAAAATTTCCCTGTATTACTGAGGCCTCCATTATTGGGACTGTAGTGTAGGGGCTGTACTAGTGGAGCTGTAGTGCTGGGGCGGTTGTACTAGGGCTGTACTGCTGGGGGCTATAGTACTGGGGCTGTACTAGTGGGGCCTGTAGTACTGGGGCTGTACTACTAGGAGTTGTAGTACTGGGGCTGTACCGGTGCGTGCTGTAGTAGTGGGGCTGTACTACTGGGGCTGTACTACTGGGGTCTGTACTACTGTTGCCACGACAACAGAAAGCATTAATAACATAGGCAACTGTTGCCACGACAATACAGGGCAGTTTTTAATACATAGGATTCTAAAACATATAGGATTGCAATACATGATTAATTTACTAATAAATCAATGCATAAACTCATCGTTGTTTTTAATACTGAATCCCTTTATTTTCAATACATGATCCGCACGCGGAGCATGTATTAAAAACGGCACTGTAGAAATAACATCATGAATAAAGAGAAAAAACATTAACTGGAATGATGACGCACACACGGTTCTATCAACATTACGGGGAGGGGGGGCGACGGCCTGCGCCGCTCGGCAAAACACTGAATAAGAAAACGACAAAATATCCAACGACCATCGCTGTTTGAAAAGGGACCGCCATCCGTTCATCCGTGTAACTGTTGAGCAATGACATACTTCGGACACCGAAATGTCAAGAAGTCTTAAGCGAGAGCTTCAAGAACCACCCTATCCATCCGTGTAGCTGCTTCATACGTCTAGGTTCCCGATAACAGCATATGATAATCTCTCAGGCGAGAAACCCATGTTCAAAAATGGTCGCCCTCCATCCGTGTAGCGGTTGGAAGCTTTCAGACGAGTGTGCGTGGCGCAAGTGCGACAGCCCTACTTTGGAAACGAATCGATATCCAACCCCTGCGCTGTTGGATGGCTAAGACGAAAGTGCGTGGCGCCATGGCCGGAGCCCCATTTTTGAAAAACCACACGCGCTCCATCCGCGTAGTCACTGCTTGGATGATTGAATACAAGCGCTCCCTGCGTGAAGGCGAGAGCCCCACTCTTTAAACCACGCACCCTCCATCGATATAACTGCTGGTGATGTTCAACTTCAAGATAGGAAACGGTGAGGACGTGTCAGGCGAAACGCCAGGCCCCCGCTCTAACGACACGCCTGGTGGTGCGACAGGGAGGGGCTGTGCAAGGTGAAAGGAAGAGGGATGGACAGGGGAGGAAGGAGAAAGATGCGAAGGATGGGGAGGAGGAGGGGATGGAGAAGAGGGGGGAAGGGGAGGGAGGAGAAAGAGGAGGACACAATTCTGTGTGAGGTTCGTTCTTGGCAACGGGAGTTGGAGAGTCGATCACTGTTCGATGGCTGCAGGCAGGGATCCGATGGATGAAGTCTGGGTCCAGAGCGTCAGGGAAGAAGCACTAGCACAGCACGGGGACCACTTGCTCAGTGTCTTGTGTGATTTTGCGCCAGTTCTACTAGAACGTGCAGCACGACACCATGCGATCGTAAGCTACAGAAACGCAATATCCAATCGCTATCTTGAGGCATTCGCTCGATAACTACGAGTGCCGTCATCATGGTTCTACTAGAACGTGTAGCACGACACCATGTGATCGTAAACTACGGAGGCGCAATGTCCAATCGCTATCTTCAGGCAATCGCCCGATAAGTGCGAGTGTGGCTCATGACACCTCCTCCGTATGGCCGTGGCGAAATATAGTCGCGGGGACGTCACAAGGACATACGAGGTCAACGCTTTCAGGTATTGGCAGAGACCATACGAGGACATACGAGGTTCAACTAGGACATACGAGGTCATGCGAGGACATAGGAGGTCAACTAGGACATACGAGGTCAAGGCTTTTATAACTCCAGGTATTGGCAGATGAAATGATGGGATCGAGCCCAACCAGCGCCTTGACCATCCACGTTGACGAGTCCACGCCGAAGGGAGCGCAACTGAGCTTTTGCGAGCGTGCGTCTTGCATGCGGATCAGAGCTGTGACTGTAGGTAAGTTGGTCACCGAGGAGCTCGGAGTTCCCTGGGCCGATGGGAAATTGGCTATCGCTGGTTTGTCATTGGAGCTGGCCAGGGCTGCTTCGCAAGTGCCTGGCCGGACAGACTAGATCAATCCCCTCGGATGTGAGTTCAGTTTGGGCAAGCACAAGTCAAAGAGATGATCTCGAGGTGTCAGGAGGAAGCGGTTTTGAAGCGGCTTCCAAGAAGGTGGAGAAAGTCAACCGACTCAAGGAGTTGATCTTCTCCAGAGCGGACGTGTTTTTGTGCTGGGTGATGCCTCCAGCCACGTACGGAGAAGTGCCAGGATTCAACCACAAGCGATCAGACTCATGCGCAGGTCAGGCTCGTGCTTTGGGACTGCCAGCGTCTAGTATCAAGGAGCTGGGATGGCAACTGTTTTCCGAGCGTGACTCCCTGAAACTGGCGACCTGTACTTTGAAGTGGTACTGAAAAAATGGTGGCAAGCCTGAAACGAGGCCCTTGAACAAGGGGACGGTATGGGTGTTGGGGAGCTCAGCAGAGCCTTCAGTACCACCCTCACCACACCTGGACAGATCCACGGGGGCACTGTCCGACATGCACCTGTGAATGCGCGAAGCAGGTTGGGAGCATGAGCATCCACGCATCTGCATAGGAAGAGATGGATGTAAATATGAGCTGGCTGGCTTCGACCCCATCTTTGTCACTGAATGCTTTATTAACTGATCTGAGACCGGTCTACCTCCAGCACGCCTTTACCGTCAAGCTAAGCGATACCCGAAACGAGCGGGCCGTGACGTCTTGAGAAATGGGCTCTGGAACATCCCTCCTCGTCGCCTGATCTCGGGTAAGTGTTTGACAGCTGGACAAAAGAGACTCTTCAAGGCAATGTTCAATAACGGTTATGTGACCAATGTAAATCTCGCGAAATGGGAGTACGACACTCCAGGCAATTGCCTGCATTGCGGAGCTCTGGGCACCATGCTTCATCGTTGCTTGCAGTACCCCCGCTTCGATGCTGAACGAGAAGCAAGTGATGATGAAATTGCAGCCATAGCATTAAACAATGGCGAGCGCGACCCTTTGCTCACCCATCTCTGGATTCGACAACCCGAGCTGACTGCCAAGCCAGATGAAACGTCGGTCACATATCCTAAGTTTGAAGAATTGTTGTCCCCTTTGTCCCAGCCCCCTGATTCTCGCACTTCATTGACAGGAGTTGCTTCGACGGAAGTTTAAATCAAGGGTCGCCCGAGCGGGCTGGACGGCAGTGGAGACAGATGAGGCTGGAAGCTTCATCAGAAACTTGGAAAGACCCGTACCAAATTGCCTACTTCAAACTCCGCGTTCTGAAAAGCGGCTCGATTTCTCACAGGCAAAGTCCCTCGATTCGCCACCAGGCAATCCAGTGAATGTTGATTGCCAGACAGTTGTCAAGGGAGCTCGAAGACCCGTCCGATCTCGGAGCCATAGCTCGGCGATTGCTGGCTGGTGCTCTTCTCCGCGTTTGAGCCCCCAGGAGGCCCACAGGAGTACCTAAGGGAGGCCCACAGGAGTAAGGAGTAAGGAGGTGGCGGAGTAAGGCCCATAGGTTGGCCGAGGGCCTCCTCTTCATCTGTGGCAACGCATGGACCGTCGGCCACTGCGCTGACGTCGTCGTCGCAACCCTGCACTTGCCCAGTGCCGATAGGTTTGCGAGGGAGGCTGCCGGAAAGAACGGCGATGCCACATACGACCTTCGGACCCCTTCCTTGCGGCTAGAAGCTGTTCACGCATATGTGGCTAAAAAGCGATGCTGCAGGTATTGAAGCACTGGCCTCCCACGGAAGAACTGTGTGGGCAGTTATCCCGTGGCTCTCTACGCCAGGCGCGTGCCTCTGAAATTTTCGAGCCGATGCGCCAGTGTGGG
>CAUYUJ010015523.1:130000-212500 GCA_963575745.1 Prorocentrum cordatum | reverse complement strand
TTTGACAGGGATGATGGCCCTGGCAGGTGCGCAACCGTTGTCGCAGAAGTTCGAAAAAGTTGCTCGCAAAAGCCCGTTTGACAGAAATGTTTAAAAAGTGTTGGGTTTCCTACGAATCCGCAAGAGCGCGCGGGATGAGATTTTGACAATTTTTTGTTGAAAAACCATTGGTTTTTTGATGTTTTTATGTTAAAATCGCTGCGAACACTAAGGTTTTGGAAGGATTTCGTCTTGCGCGCGCGAATGTCCACTTTACCTTATTTTTTGCAAGGGATTCTTGAAATTTGATTATATTAGAACAAGAAATGTCATTTTCTATTGTTTTTTGCAAGGGAAAGCGGATTACAACAAAACAACCGGATCCTGTACACACCCTCTTTTCTGAGGCTTCCTCACGAAAATGATGAAAATGTAGCTGCGGCCTAGGCGGCGCAGGGGGGGCGCGCACCAGGGGGCCCAACAATAATTATTCTTTAGAATAAATAATGTTCAACAACAACAACAACATCATCATCAACATCATCGTCATCATCATCATCATCGTCATCATCGTCATCATCATCGTCGTCATCATCACCATCAACAACAGCAACAACACCAACAGCATCAGCAGCATCATCATCATGATCATCATCATCATCACCACCATCACCATCACCAGCATCATCATCATCGTCATCATCAGCAGCACCACCACCAGCAGCATCATCAGCAGCAGCATCATCAGCAGCAGCATCATCAGCAGCAGCATCAGCAGCAGCATCAGTATCAGCAGCAGCATCATCATCAGCATCAATCATCATCCTCAACTTCATCATCATCATCAACAACAAAAACAACAATAACAACAACAAGGAAAAGGCGCGCGTGAGAGCCCCGTGAGCTCTAGCCGTCCGGACCCGCCCTCGCCTTATTGCGAAGGCTGCGCTCAGAGCCCCGTGGACGCATTCTGCCCCCCCCCCCCAGCAACAGCAACAGCAACCAGCAACCAAAAACAAAACAAAAAACTGGAACTCCCTTGGACTCCCTTACGGACCTTGACGTGGTCCTATGGGTGAAAAACGTATGCGCGCCGGCGTGCCGCCGCTTCAATACAGATCCGATACAGACTGTATGGGATCTGGGATCTGTGTAGGATCCTATACAGTCGATACAGACTGTATGTGATCCTGTAGAGATCCGATACATACTGTATAGGATCCTATACAGACCCGATACAGACTGTATGGGATCCTGTAGAGATCCGATACTGACTGTATGGAATCCTGTAGAGATCCGATACTGACTGTATGGGAACCTGTAGAGATCCGATACTGACTGCATGGGATCCTGTAGAGATGCGATACACACTGTATGGGATCCTGTAGAGATCCGATACAGACTGTATGGGATCCTATACAGATCCGATACAGACTGTATGGGATCCTATACAAATCCGGTACAGACTGTATGGGAATCCTATACAGATCCGATACAGACTGTATGGGATCCTCTAGAGATCCGATACTGACTGTATGGGATATTATACAGATCCGATACAGACTGTATAGGATCCTATACAGATCCGATACAGACTGTATAGGATCCTACACAGATCCGATACAAACTGTGTAGGATCCTATGCATATCCGAAACAGACTGTATAGGATCCTACACAGATCCGATACAGACGGTATGGGAATCCTATACAGATCCGATACAAACTGTATGGGATCCTACACAAATCCGATACAGATTGTATAAAATCCTATACAGATCCGATACAAACTGTATAGGATCCTACACCAATCCGATATAGACTTTATGGGATCCTATACAAATCCGGTACAGACTGTATCGGACTCTATACAGATCCGATACACACTGTATGGGATCCTATAGAGATCCGATACAGACTGTATAGGATCCTATACAAATCCGAGACAGAATGTATAAGATCCTACACAGATCCGATACTGACTGTATGGGATCCTGTAGAGATCCGATACCAGACTGTATAGGATCCTATACAGATCCGAGCCAAACTGTATAGGATCCTACACAGATCCGATACAGACTGTATAGGGTCCTATACCGATCCGATACAGACTACTTAGCATCCTATACAGATCCGATACAGACTGCTCAGGATCCTATACAGATCCGAGGCCCCAGCGGCTGCGCCCATTTCGGCACACCCCTCACGTGGATCGTGGCCCCCAATCGGGGAGCTCCGCCGAAGGCCCCAGCGGCTGCGCCCACTTCGGCACACCCCTCACGAGGATCGTGGCCCCCCATCGGGGAGCTCCGCCGAAGGCCCCAGCGGCTGCGCCAATTTCGGAATTCCAATGGGGGCCTATAGAATTCCGATGGAGGCCTATAGAATTCAGATAGAGGCCTATAGAATTCCAATGGAGGCGTATAGAATTACGATGAAGGCCTATATAAAAGTCGTATGGAGGGCTATGGAATTCCGATCGAGGCATATAGAACTCCTATGGAGGCGTATAGAATTCCGATGGGGGCCTATAGAATTCGTAAGGAGGCCTATAGAATCCCTATGGGGCCTATAAGGTTCCGATGCAGGCCTATAGAATTCCGATGGGGGCCTATATAGAATTCGTATGGAAGGCTATAGAATTCCTATGGAGGCCTAGATAGAATTCACATGGAGGCCTATAGAAATCCTATGAGGGGGCCTATAGAATTCCAATGGACGCCTATACCATGTGTATGGGTGTCTGTAGAATTCCGATGGAGGCCTATAGAATTCCTATGGAGGCCTATGGAATTCGTATGGAGGCCAATAGCATTCCTATGGGGACCTATATAGAATTCCTATGGAGGCCTATAGAACCCCGATGGAGGCTTATAGAATTCCTATGGAGACCTATAGAATTCTTATGGAGGCCTATCGAATTCCTATATGGGTGCCTATAGAATTCCTATATGGGTGCCTATAGAATTCCGATGGAGGCCGATCAAAATCTTACGGGGGCTTATATAGAATTCCGATGGAGACCGATAGAATTCCGATGGAGACCCATCGAATTCCTACGGAAGCCTATAGAATTCCCATGGGGGGGCTGTAGAATTCCCATGGAAGTCTATAGAATTCCTATGGGGGCCTGTAGAAATCCCAGGGAGGTCTATAGAATTCCTATGGAAGCCTATCGGATTCCTAGGAAATCATATTAGGGAATCCTTGGCGCCCCCAGGAGACCCCCAGAGAGGGTTGCTCGGTTGCTCGGTTGCTGGGGGGGGCGGCCGCGGCTCCCACGCGCGCCATTTCCAACAACAACAACACTAACAACAACAACAACAACAACAACAACAACAACAACACCCATAACAACAGCACCAACAACAACATCATCAACATCGTCATCATCGTCATCATCATCGTCGTCGTCATCATCATCAACAACAACAGCAACAACACCAACAGCATCAGCAGCAACATCATCATGATCAGCGTCATCATGGTCATCATCATCATCATCATCATCATCATCATCAGCAGCAGCAGCAGCAGGCATCACCACCACCACCACCACCACCACCATCATCATCATCATCATCATCATCACCATCATCATCATCATCATCATCATCAGCATCATCATCATCATCATCATCATCATCATCATCATCATCATCATCATCCTCATCATGCTCCTCCTCCTCCTCCTCTTCCTCCCCCCTCCTGCATGTCCTCCTCCTCCTCCTCCTCCTCCTCCCTCTTCCTCCTCATTCCCCTCCTCCTCCTCCTTCTCCTCCTCCGCCTCCTTCTCCTCCATCCCTATGCCTGAAAATCCGCCAACCTGCCTTCCTTCAGCATGTAGTGCAGTGCCCGAAGGGATTGTAGATTTCGTGAGGCCCCGACCACCACTGTGCCAGAACTCTTCGGCGCTTCGGGCGCTTGCCGCATTGGCCTCCAAGAAGCCAAGCCCGCCAAAGCCTGACTCGAAGGGCCCCCAAGAGCCTCCAAATAAACTATCAAAAAGAGTTTGGAAGCCTCGGTAGGCCCCAGGGACCATCGTGGGGCTCTCTTGGGATCTTGGACCCTGGAGATTAAGAGGCTCACATCACTGAAAGCTCCATGTTTCTGTGTGATGTTCGCATGCTCGCTTTTTGGTCTTCAGAGCGTCCAACAAGACGGCCTAAAAGGCCCCGAGAATGGCGACGGGAAACTCGAAATGCCAGTTAGAGCCCTCCACCCCAAGATGGCCCATTAGACATCCAGCATGCCCCCAAGAAGCCCCCAGAGGAGTCCCACAGGAGCCCTCGAGCGGCCTCTCAGAGACCCCCAAGTAGCCGAAAGAGACATCCCAGATGCTTCTGATCCACGACCTAAACACGGTGGCGAGATAGGCAAACGGACACTAGATCAGCTGCCCCCTTCTGCTTGCAAAAAGGTGCTTGGCGTGCCAACTCTTCGAGCTCTCCCAACAAATTCCAAAGGTTGGCTCGGCTCATCCAGCTGGTTTCATATCCCGTGGGCTTTTCCGTCCAAGCCGGCCTCAAAAATGGTTCTACGATGCCCAGATAGCCCGAGATGCCTTTCAAGACGGTCCAAGAGGAGTCCAAGTTCGCCCAATGTGCCCCCAAGACGGTGCTCGGCTTGCCAGATTTTCGGGTAGACTTTGCGGCCCGTCCAAAATGTTTCCAATGGCCTCCGTGCGGCTCAGACCGCCAGCCACCCAGAAAAGGTGGTTCCCGCCTCAGATGGTTCCCAGGGCCCCTCCAAGAGGGCCAAGGTGACCTCCAAGACGTTCTCAAGATGGTTCCAAGGTACCTCCAGGACGGTCTAAGATGCACGAGGGCTCCACGAGGCCCTCCAGGAGAGCCCGAAGAAGCCAAGATCATGCACTTTCATTCGCTTTGCGAATCATGACCTCAACATGCGCCCCCAGAGGGCCCCAAGTTGGCCGGGAGAGGCCCCCTAAGACGGCCTCTGAAGGCGTCAGACGGGCCAAGCGCACCCACAAGACGCCCCCAGAGGCCCCAAGAGACCCCAGGAGGCCCCCAAGAGGACTACAAGAGGCCCCCACGTGGCCTTCAGGCGGTCCCCAGGGGGCCCACAGGGGGCCCCAGGAGGCCTCCTCCTCCTCCTCCTCCTCCTCCTCGTCCTCGTCCTCCTCCTCCTTCCTCCCCCAAGTAGTCCCCCATGATGTCCACAACGGCTCGGGGATCACATGCAGTGCGACTGGATCCTAAGTATGCGCGGTAACGATACAAGGCTGGACGCGCAAGTTGAAGCCGAGAGTCAGGCCCACGGCCCATTGCCCATGCGGAAGGATCAGGATGGGCCGAGAGGTCAGGATGCAAGGGTACCCTTTGAAAGATACTCGTCCTAATGGAGAGTCTCGGCAGTAGTCCAAATAGCTCTGCCAATGTGGCCGCAGAGGCGTTTCCAAAAAGGCAGGGGGCGGCGGTGATTCGCTGTAGGCGTCTTCTTCCGGGGCGCCCGGAAGCGAAAGCAGAGGGGGCGGGCCTTCACAGAAGGCCCAGAAGACATCCGGCCTTCTGCGAAGCTTGATGAGCCTTCTCAACAGCAACAAGTGGCTTCTCAGAAGGCCCGAAGGGTCTTCGATTACTCCTACTCAGAATCATCACACAGCCAGGCGTGTCGATAGGGCAGGCTGGGCATGTTGCCTAGAACTTCCTCGCCACTTCTATTCCTGAAGCTTGAATGCGCAACCAGACATGCGGATGGAGGGAAACGGGCTTTCAAAATGCGCCTATCGCCTTAGCGCCGCACACACTCGCCTTACAAATGTTCTACAACTATAGGGAATGCTCATATCGCCTGGGCGCCGCGCACACAGACCTTAAACGCTTCCTATGGTTTTCAATACTGTATGTGGCTCTCGCCTTAGGGCCGCGCAGCTTCGTTGCAAAAAAATCGAAGAGCTACCATAATGGTGGGTGGCTCCTTTTGACATGGAGCTCTCGCTACAGACTTCTTCAAGCTTGTAGCTAAAGGTAAAACATGGTGCGCCAATCAAACGGACAAAACGGCAAGTCCTTGTCAACATTGGGCTCTCGCTATAGACTTGGTCAAACTTTTTGGCAAGACAAAGCGCAAGCAGGTGCAACAGTTACACCGACCGAGGGCGGTTCCTTTCCAAGCCAGGGCGCTCGCTGGTCACTTCCCTGAACGTTATGTTCCTCACTTTCGCATCCTCTATAACGCGAAAGATGGAGCGATCTGCCATTTCAAAACGGGGCTCCCGTCCGAACAGCGCCAACTGAGCGCTCGCGCCTCAAGTGAGTGGCTCGCGATGCGGGAAACATCTAGGAAGATGGTGGGATACTATCGATGGTCCACCCACGGTTTGAACGGGCCCTCATCCTGTCCCTCCTCCTCGTTTTCCTCCCCCTCCTCCTCCTCAATCCCCTCCCCGTCCGTCTGATCCTCCTCCTCTTTCTCTTCCTCCTACTCCTCTTCCTTTGTCCATGCTCCTCCTCATCCTCCTCCTCCACCTTTCCGTCCTCCTCCTCCGTCCTCCTCCTCCTCCTCCTCCTCACCACCACCACCACCACCATCATCATCATCATCATCATCATCATCATCATCATCATCATCACCATCACCACCACCACCATCATCATCATCATTATCATCATCATCAGCATCATCATCATCACCATCATCATCATCATCAGCAGCATCATCACCATCACCATCACCATCAGCATCATCATCATCACCACTACCACCATCATCATCATCATCATCATCATCATCATCACCATCATCATCATCATCGTCAGTAGCATCATCATCCTCAACACCATCATCAGCATCAATAGCATCATCGTCATCGCCATCATCAGCAGCAACATCAACACCATCAACATCCCCATTAACATCATCACCACCATCGTCATCCTCAGAATCATCAAAATCGCCGTCGTCATCATAGTACTATCCGCTTCCGTGCTCGCAGTACGTTGAGGCGTGGAATAACGCAAGGACTGCCCATCACGACTTCTGTAATCTTCTAAGGGGCCCCCCTCCCCGCGGGACGCACCCAACCACCTGCACCACCCCTATCCCCAGGGGGTCCCTGGGCGTCCATGGCGTCCCCATTGAGGCTCTCCAGGGCTTTCATGACGGCCCCGGAAGCCCACCCAGGTCGCCCAAGAGGCTTCCAAGACAGCCCCAGAGCGCTCCAAGACGCCCAATATGGCCCCAAATCATCATCGTGCCTGCCGTTGCCGGCGTCGCCATGATACCGCGCCCGCCCGAATCCCCGACTCGCACTGGAGTGCCCGCGCGTCCAGCGCGGCCTGCGAGACGCGCTGGGAAGTCCCCAACGGTCAGCGCCACCGCGGCCGCGTCACTCGCGCCAAACTAGCTGGCCGCTCTGCGCGCAAGCCTGCGCGCGCTGGCGCGGCCGCAACGGTGCGCCAACCAGCGCCAAGCCTGGGTTTTGCATACCAAGTTGCGGGTGGGTGGATGGGATGATTGCGGGAGCAGTGGAGTTGACAATTCACTGCAAGCAAATATCAATTCTCCTTTCTAAGATAATAATATACTCTACCCACCCCCGGAGTTAACGATCCCCCCTGGGGTATTGCGATTTCTTATTTATTCTACAGACTCGTCCATCCTAAATATGAATTCGTATTATACCAGCCAGGCCGGTATCACTCCCCCCCACCATCCTCTGCAACAAAAAAACTATGCGCGCACTTTCGTATATCAAAAACCATAAGATGTCAAAACCCCCTTGCAACAAAACATGACGACATGTACGTGCGCGCGTGATCGCGCGCGCATGCCGAAATCCTTCAAGAACCTTCGGTTTGGATGTCAAAACCCAGTTTCCAAAACACATACAAAAACACATGGTTTCGCAACACTGATGTTCTAGAAAAGCTTAAACGCGCGCGCTCTTGCGAAATCGTGAGAAAACCATAGGTTGTTCAAGACTTTCAAAAACAAAAATCCTACCAAACGGGCTTCGCGCGCGCATGTCGAAATCTTTCGAACGCACTTGCGCGCGTGCCGTCGCGACAACCCTCTGCAAATAATAAAACGAAGTGCACACGCGCGCGTCGTCGCGCGCGCATGCCGAAATCCTTCAAAAACCTCCGGTTTAGGAAAAAAATCAAAATCGAGTGTCCAAAAAATATACCAAAACACAAGGTTTCGCAACACGGATTTTCAACAAAAGCGTGCGCGCGCACTCTTGCGTCGTCGTCGTCGTCGTGGTCGTCGCCGTCCTCCCTCCTCCCTCGCCGTCGTCGTCGCCGTCGTCGTCCTCTGTCATTCCTCGTCGTCGTCGTCGTCGTCGTTGTCTTGGCGTCATCGTCGTTTCCGTCGTCGCTGTCGCCGTGGTCGTCCTTCCTCCCTCGTCGTCTTCGTGGGCGTTTCGTCGTTGTCCCTCCTATTTCGTCGCCGTCGTCTTCGTCGTCGTCGTCTTCCCTCCTCCCTCGTCGTTGTCGTCGTCGACGTCGTCGTCCTTCCTCCTCCCTCGTCGTCGTCGTCGTCTTCATTGGCGACGTCATCGTCGTAGTCGTCATCGTCTCCGTCGTCGCCATCGTCGTCGTCGTCGTCGGCGGCGTCGTCGTCGTCGTCGTCGGCGGCGTCGTCGTCGTCGTCGGCGTTGTCATCATCGTCGTCGTCAGCATCGGCATCGTCGTCGTCGTCGTCGTCAGTGTTGTCGTCGTCGTGTTTGTCGTCGTCGTCGTCGAAGTCGTTGGAGACGTCGTCGGTGTCGTCGTCGGCGGCGTCGTCGTCGGTGTCGTCGTTGTCGCTGTCGTCGTCGGCGTCGGTGTCGTTGCCAACTGCCATGTGGTACCCATCGCCACGGCCTGAAGAGATATTGCGACCAAGTTGCGGGTGGGTGGATGGGATGATTGCGGGAGCATGGAAACGACATATTCAAGTTGAGCAAGAGATTGATTCTCCTGTCTAGCAGAAAAATAAACTCCCCCCCTTCCTGAGTTAACGGTTCCCCTTTTCGTATTGCAATTTACATATGATTCTGCCCCATCGTCCATCCGAAATATGAATTCGTACTATCCCAGCCAGGCCGGTATCACTCCCCCCCGCCATCCTCTACAAAAAATACTATGCGCGCACTCTCGCTTATCAACAATCACAGGTTTTCAAAACATCCCGTGCAACAAACGGGACCAAGTGCACACGCGCGCGTCGTCGCGCGCGCATGTCAAAATCCTTCAAAAACCTTTGGCTTCGGAACGATGTCAAAATCGGGTTCCCAAAAAGCATGCAAAAACACATGGTTTCGCAACACTGATGTTCTAAAAAAACTTACGCGCGCGCTCTTGCGAAATCCTAAGAAAACCATAGGTTATCAAAATGTTCAAAAAATGATACCAAACCGGCTTCGCGCGCGCGCATGTCGAAATCTTTCGAACACCCTTGCGCGCGTGCCGTCGCGAAAATCCTCTGCAACAAATGAGACGAAGTGCACACGCGCGCGTCGTCGCGCGCGCATGCCGAAACCCTTCAAAAACCTTCGGTTTCGGAAGGTGTTCAAAATCGTGTCCAAAAAACATACAAAACACACAAGGTTTCGCAACACGGATGTGCAACAAAAACGTGCGCGCGCGCTCTTGCGTCGTCGTCGTCGTCGTCGCCGTCCTCCCTCCTCCCTCGTCGTCGTCGTCGTCGTCGTCGTCGCCGTCGTCGTCCTCTGTCATTCCTCGTCGTCGTCGTCGTCGTCCTTTTTGGCGTCGTCGTCGCTTCCGTCGTCGTTGTCGCCGTGGTCGTCCTTCCTCCTCCCTCGTCGTCGTCGTCCGTCGTCGGCGTCTCGCCGTCGTCCCTACTACTTCGTCGCCGTCGTCTTTGTCGTCGTCGTCTTCACTCCTCCCCCGTCGCTGCCGTCGTCTGTGTCGCCGTCCTCCCACCTTCTTCGACGTTCGCGTCGTCGCCGTCCTCCTTCCTCCCTCGTCGTTGTCGTCGGCGTCGGCGTCGTCGTCCTCCCTCACTCATCGTCGTCGTGTTCGTTGGCGACGTCATCGTCGTCGTCTCCATCGTCGTCGTCGGCGGCGTCGTCGTCGTCGTCGGCGACGACGGCATGGTCGTCGTCGTCGTCGGCGTCGTCGTCGGTGTCGTCGTTGTCGTCGTCGGCGTCGTCGTCGTCGTTGTCGCTGTCGTCGTCGGCATCGGTGTCGTTGCCAAGTGCCATTTGGTACCTACCGTCACGGTCTTGAGAGGTCTTGCGACCAAGTTGCGGGTGGGAGGGTGGGATGTTTGCAGGAGCAGTGGAGAGGACAGCTTCAAGACAGTCAAAATGAGTTACACCACATAGATTGCACCACCTCGATTGCACAACAGTTACTGCTAGAAACGTATTGTTTGGGGTCCACGCTGGCTAACGTGATGCGTTTTCTAAGGAACTGGGCCTGCGCTGCAGTCAGGCGGCTACGTGGCCGCCGTCGCTGCCCCGTCGCCGCTTCATCGCCGCCAGTCGTCTGGGCATGCGCCGCGGTTAGGCGGCTACGCGGACGCTGTCGCCGCTCCGTCGCCGCCTCGTCGCCGCACGTCGTCTGGGCATGCGCGGCGGTCTAGCGACTATGTGGTCGCTGTCACCGCCCCGTCGCCGCCCCGTCGCCGCCTCGTCGCCCCCTGTCGTCTGGGCCTGCGCGGCGGTCTGGCGGCTATGTGGCCGCCGTCGCCGCCCCGTCGCCGCCTCGTCGCCGCCTCGTCGCCGCCCGTCGTCTGGGCATGCGCGGCGGTCTGGCGGTCACATTGCGCACCACACAGATTCTCCTTTCCAAAAGAAAAAAAACTCTGCCCCCTCCCTGGAATAAACGGTACCCCCTTGCGTATTGTGATTCCATATTTATTCTGCACACTCGTCCATCCTAAATCCGCCGACCCTGTCGGCGTGTGTGAGGGGCTTGTCCGTTCAAGTCGTAATCTCCGTCATTCGTTGGTCGTCATCTCTGTCGTCCCCTTTCCCTGCCTCCCTCCTTTCCCTGGGCTCGTCGAAGCTCCCCCTTTCCCAGGGACCTCCTCAGCGCGCCAGCCAAAGCAAAGTTGAGCAACGTCGTAATTGAGTCGAAGGGAAGCCCCTTCCCTTCGATCCCTCCCCCGCCGGGAGAGGGGGGTCCCAGGGGGGGAGTCAGATACGACGCCCCCCCTGGGAGTCCCGGAGCCCAAAAAGCCCCAAGACGGACCAAGAGTGCCCCAAGAGGCCCCAAAGACAGTCCAAAAGAACTCCAAATCGCCGAACGATCTGTCCAAGACGCCTTGACCGCCTCCAGACGGCCCAAGAGGCCTGCAAAGCGCCCCAAGAGGCCTCCAGGAAGTTTCCCACGAGAGCCCCAAGACGCAAAACTCATGGATTTCCTATACGTGTTTGAAAGATTTTGGCGTTCTTGCCTTTTCCGCTTCCCGACGCGCCAAGACGGCCCAAGAGGCCCCCAAGATCGCCCCGAGACGGCCCAAGAGGCCCCCAAGAGGGTCCCCTAACAGCCGAAGAGGGCCCCAAGACGGCCCAAGACGCCTCCATGATGGTCCAAGAAGCCCCCAAGACGGCTCCAGGAGAATGCCCAGACCCGAACGGACATTTCGAGCTCTCAACCCCAAGAGGCCCCCAAGAGGCCCCCAAGAAGCCCCAAGAGGCCCCAAGAGGCTCCCAAGGGGCCCCCAAACTGCCCCAAGACAGCCAAGGAGAGCCCCAAATTGCCCAGGAGGCCCCCGAGAGTGCGTCGAGACCGCGCAAGAGGAGCCCCAGGCGGCCCAAGACGGCTTCAAGAGAGCCCCTGGCTGTCCCAAGAAGCCTCTGGCCTCCTCCTCTTCCTCCTCCTCCTCCTCCTCCTCCTCCTCCTCCTCCTCCTCCTCCTCCTCCTCCTCCTCCTCCTCCTCCCCCACCTCTGCTCCCCCTCCTCCTGCTCTCCACTCCCTCCTTCTCCTCCTCTTGCTTCTCCTCCACATCCTTCTCCCCCCTCCTCCTCCCTCATCCACCTCCTCCGCCCTTCCTCCACCTCTCACTCATCCTCCTCCCCCTGCCCCCCCTCGTTTTCATCTTCGTCGTTCTCAAGGTCAGCGGCACCGGCCGTAAGGCCTTCGCAATATGAATTCACAATATCCCAGCCAGGCCGGTGTCACCGCCCCGCCATCCTCTGCAAAAAATCCTATGCGCGCACTCTCGTTTATCAAAAATCATAAGTGTTCAAGAATCCTTTGCAAAAAAACGGGACGAAATGCACACGCGCGCGTCGTCGCGCGCTCATGCCGGAATCCTTCAAGAACTATCGGTTTAGGAAGGATTTCAAAATCGAGTTTCCTAAAAACATACCAAAACACATGGTTTCGAAAGCTGATGTTCTAAAAAAGCTTACGCGCGCGCTCTTGCGAAATCTTGAGAAAACCATAGGTTTTTCAAGATTCTCACAAACATGCTACCAAACGGGCTTCGCGCGCGCGTGTCGAAATCTTTCGGACGCCCTTGCGCGCGTGACGTCGCGAGAATCCGATGCAAAAAAATGGCACGAAGTGCACACGCGCACGTCGTCGCGCGCGCATGCCGAAATCCTTCAAAAACCTGCGGATTAGGAAGGATTTCAAAATCGAATGTCCAAAAAACATACAAAACACACAAGGTTTCGCAACACGGATTTTCAACAAAAGCGTGCGCGCGCGCTCTTGCGTCGTCGTCGTCGTCGTCGTCGCCGTCCTCCCTCCTCCCTCGTAGTCGTTTCCGTCGTCGCCGTCGTCGCCCTCTGTCTTTCCTCGTCGTCGTCGTCGGCGTCGTTTCCGTGGTCGTTGTCGCCCTGGTCGTCCTTCCTCCCTCGTCGTCTTCGTCGGAGTTTCGTCGTTGTCCCTCCTCTTTCGTCGCAGTCGTCGGCGTCTTCCCTGCTCCCTCGTCGTTGTCGTCGTCGCCGTCGTCCTCCCTCCTCCCTCGTCATCGTCGTCGTCTTCGTTGGCGTCGTCGTCGTCGCCGTCGTCGTCTTCGTCGTCGCCGTCGTCTTCGTCGTGGTCGTCGTCGGCGTCGGCGTCGTCGTCGGCGGCGTCGTCATCGTCGTCGGCGTTGTCATCGTCGTCGTCGTCGTCGGCGTCGTCGTCGGTGTTGTCGTCGTCGTCTTTGTCGTCGTCGTCGAAGTCGTTGGAGACGTCGGTGTCGTCGTCGTCGTCGGCGTCGTCGTCGTCGGTGTCGTCGTCGGTGTCGTTGCCAAGTGCCATTTGGTACCCACCGTCACGGTCTTAAGAGACCTTGCGACCAAGTTGCGGGTGGGAAGATGGGATGTTTGCACGAGCAGTGGAGGGGACAGCTTCAAGTTGAGCAAGTGATTGGTTGCACCACATGGATGCACCATATAGATTGTGCCATGTAGATTCCACATAAATTCTCCTTTCTACAAAAAGAATAGGTTCTACCACCCTCCCCCCCCGGGGGTTTCACGATTCCCCCAGAATCGATGCTAAACACATAGGATTCCGACCCAATGTCCACCATACCTGCATACTGTCCCAGCCACACCGGTATCAGCCCCACCCGCCATCCTGTGCAAAAATACTATGTGCGCGCACACTCGTTTATCAAAAATCGTAAGTTTTCAAAAGTCCCTTACAAAAATCCCTCACAAAAAAAAGACGAAGTCATCATCGTCGTCGTCAGCATCGGCATCGTCGTCGTCGTCGGTGTTGTCGTCGTCGTCTTTGTCGTCGTCGTCTTTGTCGTCGTCGTCGAAGTCGTTGAAGACGTCGTCGGTGTCGTCGTCGGCGGCGTCGTCGTCGGTGTCGTCGTTGTCGCTGTCGTCGTCGGCGACGGTGTCGCTGCCAAGTGCAATTTGGTACCCACCGTCACGGTCTGAAGAGATCTTGCGACCAAGTTGCGGGTGGGTGGATGGGATGATTGCGGGAACAGTGAAGACGACAGCTTCAAGTTGCGCAAGTGATTGATTCTCTTTTCTAAAAGAAAAATAGACTCCCCCCCCCCTTCCGGAGTTAACGGTTCCCCTTTTCGTATGGCAATTTGCATATGAGTCTGCCCCATCGTCCATCCGAAAAATGAATTCGTACTATCCCAGCCAGGCCGGTATCACTCCCCCCCGCCATCCTCTGCAAAAAGAAACACTATGCGCGCGCACTTGTTTATAACAAATCATAAGTTTTCAAAAATCCCTTACAGAAAAAAGTCGAAATGCACACGCGCGCGTCGTCGCGCGCGCATGCCGAACTCCTTCAATAACCTTTGGTTTCGGAACGATTTCAAAATTGAATTTCCCAAAAACATACCACAAAAGACGCTACCCTGGAAAACCCGAGGGTTGGGGGAGAGCGCGGGGAGCGCTGCGCGTTGGGTAGGCACGCGCCCGCGGGGGGGGGCGAGCGGAGCACTCGTCGCTCGCCGCTCCCCGCGGGAGCGCGCGGGTGCAGCGACACCCCGCGCCCCACCCCAACCAAAGGAGCGGCGAAGGGTGAGGGGAAACAAAAGCCGCCACGGCGGCCCGCGACGCGCGCACCGAGGGCGCCAGCCTCGCGTTCGGCCGACAAGCGCCCTCGGGGCAGCGCGCGCGACGCGGGGGTATATTTACCCTCCCCCCACCGCAGGGAGACGTGGACAAAGAACACGAACAAGACGAGGAACACGAAGTCCATGAAGACCTGAGGCGAGCCACCCCAAACGCACCCCCCAACCGACCCAACCCGCCCCACCACAGGCACCGCGGCGAACCGCGGCGCCAGCGGCGGGGCGGCAGGGGTAGAAGGTTCCCAGGTCCGCGTTTTTGTGACAACGAACAAAACTGCGTTGTGTTCTCGCCCACAAAAGACGCTACCCTGGAAAACCCGAGGGTTGGGGGAGAGCGCGGGGAGCGCTGCGCGTTGGGTAGGCACGCGCCCGCGGGGGGGGGCGAGCGGCGCACTCGTCGCTCGCCGCTCCCCGCGGGAGCGCGCGGGTGCAGCGACACCCAAGGCCCTTGCTGCACCTGCGCGCGAGGAAAACCCAACGCTGTTCTCGCCGAAGGTGTTCTATAGGCTCACAGCCACCTCAGTCCTTGTCTTCGTCGCTGGACGAAGCGCCGCCGTGCGCTTCCCTGACGGCGCTGTCCTCAAGCGCATCCCTGTCTAAATATGACAGGAAGGCGGCGGACCGCCAATCTCCGGCGCGAAGGATGTCGGCCAGCCGCGAGCCACGCACCGCCATGTCTTGGGCGTGGCCCCGACGAAAATCGTGGGTGCGATAGGCATCGTGCCGCGGCACCCCGAGCTCTTGCAGGGCCGCTCTCAACGCCGATAGGACAGCGTCCGGGCGGAAACCCGCAAAAGGCTGCTGGGCCGCGCTGTCGGCGCAGAATTTCCCCAGCGCGTGCACGGGGCACGTTGATGGACAGCGCGCGCACCAGCACGTGCGCGTCATCGTGAGCGGCGTGGCGCGATTCTTGCGCCAAAGCAACGTCAGCGAGATCGAGCCGTCATGCAGGCGTAGGCAGCTCTTCGGCTCGACCGCCCGCGGCGGATCGCCGTCCCGAGCGACGTGCATCGGCAGTGCTTCCGACGGCAATCGCAACAGGAATATGTACGCCGTCAAGAAAAGCATCTGCAGCTCGCGCCCCGATTGGTGGCGTTCGAGATGCTTCAGTAATCTGGCGAGGAGCGCCTCCCGAATAAACATCTTGGGCCTGGCCTGCCAAGTGTTTCGCGCTTGCACCGCGCGAGCCGCGCGCTCGACTGCCGGGTCGCTCAGCGCGTCCAGCGGGACGCGCAACAGGATGCAGACTAATCTGACGTGCGAAATATAGTTGTCGAATGTTCCTTTACAACGGAAGCATGTGCTCCACAATGCAAGGCCCTCGGGCGACGGCGGAATCACTTCCCCCGCGTCGCAGCCGAGCACGGTCATGGCGAAAGTCGCCCAGCAGCGGAAGGCGCTGACTACGCTGGGCCACGTTTTCGGGCAGCTGCCCAGAATCGCGGCGACCCGAGCCGAATTCGACCATTCGCTGAAGCTTCGCTGGGCGAGGCCCTGCCGCAGGGCCTCGACTTCACGGCGGGGGCCCGCGCGCGGCTCGATGGTGCACTGGCGCGCTATGCTGACGGCCAGCTCAAGGTCCCGCACAGCACCGCAAGCCGCCGAAAGCTCATCGCACTTGGCAGCTCGCCGCCTGGCAGGGCGACTGCGGCTGCGGCACTCGCGCTGATGCACGTCGGGTGCAGGCGGAGGTTCGTCCTTTGCGCCGCGCACGACGGCAGATGGCTTCTTCGCTTCGTTAATTAACTCTGACAGCGCTACGCGCAGGGCGTCAGGGCTGACGCCTCGTTCCCCTTCTGCGGCAGACACCGGTTCGAACCAATCGACGCGCGCTAGCTGCAGATCTCTGAGATGCGTTATGTCCTGGCGCCGCAGCAACTCGATCAACGCAAAGGTAACCATGGGTGAAAGCTCTGGCAGGACGCCGCGGACCTCATGAAACAACGTCATGGCTTATCGCTCGACTGAGCGCCCGTCGCTGGCTGCGCTGGGACCGCGCGCTGACGCATAGGACAACCGACCAGGGGCCCATCGATGGGGCCGGTTAACGACGCAGCTTCCACTGTCGGCTTTTGGCATCAACTCGCGCGGGCCGCCCTCGCAAGGCACGCGCGAGGCATGGCTCGCAACGGGCTCGACGCGGGACAGCGGCTCACTCGCCTTCGTTGCTTCGTGCCGCCTTCGATGCGCAACGGCGCTCGCGGGGCGCGACGACGCGCGACGGCGCGCTCCCGCCGGCAGAGCGCGGGCCAGAAACGTCTCCGGTGCGAAGAACTCAGCCGCGCGTAAGCGCGGCGTCACGAAGTTCGCCCCAAGAACACGTAGCAACTCGTACTCCTCCCGCGACGGAAGGTCGGCGATGTTCTCTGCTGATGGGACCCGCGCAAACCACGGCGAACACCGGGTGCGTGCGATGAGGAACCACATGGCGTGAATGATGCGGGAGTGGTCCCAAGCGGAAGCGCGACCGCTCCGCACTGCCCCTTCTGCGCCCACATTGTCGGACCAAATCACCACTCGGCGGTCCGCCAGCAGTTCACTAAAGGTAGCTAATCCCAGCGCTATAGCGAGCAGTTCTAACGCCATAATCTGAGAGTCCCGGCGCGGCGCCAAGTCCTCCAGCAGCTCCTGGTCTGGAGGGGCGTCGGACCAGAAGGCGCGACCATCGACGAACAGCACGGCGGCGAGCCGTGGATCGGACCCGCCCCTTGCGTCAGCGAACAAGTGCACTTCTTGCCGTTCCAGCTGCGCCCACGGCTTGGACTGATGGATGCCGAGGGCCAGCACCTCCGCCCACCATGACAGCGCCAAGTTGAGCGGGGCGCGAACGACACCCCGTCGCGCATTCTGCTGCGCGAACAGGGGCTGCAACATCGCACGCCCTAGCCGCTCGAAGCAATGTTGACCTGCCCAGCTGAGAGCGCCGGCCAGCTTGCTGGCTTGGCCGGCACATAGTGTCCCGCAGTCGAGCGCTTGCTTGATCAAGAAAAGCCACTTGCGCACCTTCTTGGGCGCGGGAAACAAGTTGATCCCGCTGAGAGAAAAGGACACATGCAGGCCCAAAATCTCCAGCTCGTCGCCACATTCCAGCTTCTTATCGGAAACCGCTCCTGGACCTAGGAGCAGGCGCACTAGTCTGGCCAGCGATGCCATGGTATGCTCTTTAGTTGCGGGTGCGCACGGCCCAAAGAAATCGTCCACGTATCGGAGGGCGGGAATCTTTAAGAGCTTGCGGGCGAGGTGCGCCAAGGCAGCTCCGACTCGGTCCCACCCAAAGACGGCAGCCAGGGCGCCGAACATCAACGCCAGGTGACCAGTGACCCAAATGTCTCCGTCGTGCAAATACGTGCTGTAAGCTGCCCACCTGTGGCAAGGCCGACATCGACACCGCAAACGCCGGGTTCCTCTGGAACCCCGACACGAGCCCCCAGGTCGATGCTTTTAACGGGGGGGGGCACCCGGAAATCCCGAGCCTGTGTTCAGGAGCGATAGGCACACGCCGGTAAGCGGAGTCGATGTCAGCCTTAAACAGTGCCGGTGCGTGCCCGCGCAGACCGTGATAGCAGCGCAGGGCGTCCACCAAAACGTCAGCCCCGTCCAGCAACAACCTCTCGGCGGGCTGGCACGCCGAGTTGATGCCCCCTCTCGATTCATCGTCTACTACGCGAACCTTGGGCGCGCCATCCGGCTTGACGCCCTGCACAATGGAGAAACGCGGGGACAGACGCACCCTGCCCAAGTCCGCCTTGGCCAGCACAACCGGAGCGGTCATCCGCGACAGAGACGCATCGGCGAGCGCGCCCTCGTGGATCGCAGACGAGTTCACGTCCTCTCGCAAGGAAGACAAAATGGCTCTATTGTGCACGGGGGAGGAGGTCAGCAACTCCTCGGACGACGTGGGCTCCGGGAATTTCTTTGCGGGCCCTCTGCCCGCATGGGGCAGCTTTCCGAGCAAAGGCGCGCCGTAGCGGAACAGATCAGCCGCGGCCGTGTCATCGTAGCTCGTCATGTCGAGCAGAGCAGCTAAAAGCGGCCCATTCACGTCGGCGGACACGGCGCGCGTCGCGTCGTCAGCGCCGGCGAACCATTGCTCGACGGCCCCGTCACGTCGTAACGCTTGTCCCCACGCTTCCAGGCGTGATAGCATATTGTCGCGCAGACGCATAACCTCTACGCTGTCTCTGGACGCTTCCCACTCTATGGCGCAGCGAACGTCTTCCTCAATCCCGCGCGATGGCGCGATGTGAAATCCGTCCTTCATTGCACAGTTGATAAATTCTATCTTCTGCACGTCGCCAGCGTCAAGCTCTCCTACAACGCGACAGATTTTTAACGCGCGCGCGCGGGAGCAAAGACGGATACGCGATGGGGCCTTTCGACAAATGGGCTTGCACCCCGCCCACCGCGGGAGCGCCCGCGCCGGCAACTTCTTCCAGTGAAACAACCGGTGTAGGCTGCGCCCCGCGCGTCCACACCGAATTGGTAGCCTGCGCAAGCGCGACGCCACCGCGCGCGACATACATGTAGGTGCGCCGCGCTTCCAGCCTCCTGTCCGCGGCATGCTTCACATGTCACCGCTGGACTCTCAGCTGCGCCTGCGCGCCGTCCGGCTACCGCCGTCGCGCGCGCGCGCACCGACCCGCGCCTGCGCGGCGCAGGAACGTTGATCAGCGCTCGTGATGCCTGGCTCTCTTGGCCCGCGGCTCCCCGTACTCGCCGCGGTCGTTCGGCGCCGCCGGGGGCGCAGGCGGGAACTTGCCCTTGCCGCCGCCCTTGGCGCCCTTGCCGCCGCCCTTGCCGGGTTTTCCGCCGCCCTTGGCACCCTCGCCCCCCCGGGTGGCTGAGCGCTCCTGACTTTCGCGATCGTGCGCGGCCTCTGCCTCGCCCAAGAGAGTCACATCGATCGTTGCCACGACAGTTTCGATGTCGAGGAAATCATCACCGGCGCGAGACCTCTCTGCCCAAGTGCGGCGGCAAATCTCATCGTATACGAGCCCCAGCGCGCCACTCCGATTAGCATTGGGCGCCTGCGCGGCCACCTGCCGCGCCGCGCGCGCATCGCACTCGCGCCGCTGGATCCGCAGAGCAACGGCGATAGGCGGGCCTTCATGACGTTCTGGCGGTGGCGAATCGTCGCAGCCAGCGTCATCTGCTCCGTGCAGACGCAAGCGATGGCGTACCTACGCGCTCGGACGACGCCGTTGCTCTTGGGTGCGCGCCCCGCGCGCAGACGCGTGCACCTGTCGAAGGCGGCATGCCATTGCGTGAAAGTGAGCGACTTCGCTTTGACTGGGTTCGCTACGCCGAGCGCGCGCGAAAGGTCGCGAAGATCCCGAGACATGGGCGGGCCCTCATCAGCCTCCTCTTTCGCGCTCTTCGATTCTGCCCAGGACGGCAAGAACTTCTTCAGGTCAGCGAACACAAATGGCCGCTTGATGCCGCGACGCTGCAGCCGCTTCACGTCCGTCTCGAGGGCGTCGACCGCCGCGGACCGCGGCCAAAACGCCTGGCCCACATCCTTCAGAGCGCCTCCTTGCAACTTCGCCTGAATGTCCACGTGGCACATCGGCTCAGGTGCTGACCCGCTCCCGGCCGCGCTGCCTGCGCTGGCCGGATCAGCCGCGCGCTGTTCCTCCGCTGTCAGAGACTTCGCGGCAGCCATCACTCTGGCTAAGAAGGAGCGCTTACCCGCGGACGGGTTGCCCTGCAGTGCGCCGGGATCTGCAAACGCAAGATCACGCACTGACTCCAACTCATTGTCCTGCGCGCGAGGCACTGGCGCGTCGTGGCGGCATTCGCAGCCGCTCGCGGCGCCTGGCATAGGGCTGCGCACTGCCGAAGCCACTCGGCGCCGCGGCTTGTATCATCATGGGCCGCAAGAAAATCAGCCAGGCTCATGGAAAGCGTGGGCGTTGCAGCGCACATCGCTGGTGCGGCCGCGGCGCGCCCAACGGCGTATGCGGCTCGCGTCTTCTGCCTGCGCGCACTGCTGGCTCCGTCGCGTAACAACGATCATTGCGCGCGTCTCCTGACGAATGTCAACATGCTGGGCGGCGGAAACCGGTCGCATTGACGCGGTAATATTGGCGTGGTCGCACTGACACGGTCGCGCTGACACGGTCGCAATGACGCATTCGCTTTTACACATTCGCATTGATACGGTCGCGGCGAGACGGACGCGTTGACATGGTCGCAACGGCACGGCGGCCCGCGACGCGCGCACCGAGGGCGCCAGCCTCGCGTTCGGCCGACAAGCGCCCTCGGGGCAGCGCGCGCGACGCGGGGGTATATTTACCCTCCCCCCACCGCAGGGAGACGTGGACAAAGAACACGAACAAGACGAGGAACACGAAGTCCATGAAGACCTGAGGCGAGCCACCCCAAACGCACCCCCCAACCGACCCAACCCGCCCCACCACAGGCACCGCGGCGAACCGCGGCGCCAGCGGCGGGGCGGCAGGGGTAGAAGGTTCCCAGGTCCGCGTTTTTGTGACAACGAACAAAACTGCGTTGTGTTCTCGCCAAAAACACGGGGGTTCGCAACACTGATGTTCCAAAGAAATTTACACGCGCGCTCTTGCGAAATCTTCAGAAAACCATTGATTCTCTTTCAACATGTTCAAAAGATACTACCAAACGGGCTTCGAGCGCGCGCATGTCGAAATCGTTCGAACGCCCTTGCGCGCGTGCCGTCGCGAGAATCCTTTGCAAAAAAACGAGGCGAAGTGCACGCGCGCGCGTCGTCGCGCGCGCATTCCGAAATTCATCAAAAACCTCCAGTTTCGGAAGGATTTCAAAATCGAATGTCCAAAAAGTATACCAAAACACTAGGTTTCGCAACACGGATTTTCAACAAAAGCGTGCGCGCGCGCTCTTGCGTCGTCGTCGTCGTCGTCGCCGTCCTCCCTCCTCCCTCGTCGTCGTCGTCGCCGTCGTCCTCTGTCGCTACTCATCGTTGTCGTCATCGTCCTCTTTGGCGTCGTCGACGTCTCCGCCGTCGTTGTCGCCGTGGTCGTCCTTCCTCCTCCCTCGTTGTCGTCGTCGTCCGTCGTCGGCGTCTCGTCGTCGTCCCTCCTATTTCGTCGCCGTCGTCGTCGTCGTCGTCGTCTTCCCTCCCCCCTCGTCGTTGTCGTCGTCGGGGTCGCCGTCCTGCCTCCTTCTTCGTCGTTTGCGTCGTCGCCGTCATCCCTCCTCCCTCGTCATTGTCGTCATTGTCGCCGTCGTCGTCCTCCCTCCTCCCTCGTCGTCGTCGTCGTCTTCGTTGGCGACGTCGTCGTCGTCGTCGTCTTCGCCGTCGTCGTCGTCGTCGGCGTCGTCGTCGTCGGCGTCGTCGTCGTCGTCGTCCTCGTCGTCGGCGTCGTCGTCGCCGTCATCGTCGTCGGCGTCGTCATCCTGGTCGTCGTCGTCGGCGTCGTCGTCGTCGGTGTCGCCGCCGTCGTCGTCGTCGTCGTCGTTGTCGTCGTCGTCGTCGTCGAAATCGTCGGAGGCGTCGTCGGTGTCGTCGTAGTCGTCGTCGTCGTTGTCGTCGTCGAAATCGTCGGAGACGTCGTCGGTGTCGTCGCAGTCGTCCTCGGCGTCGTCGTCGTCGTTGTCGCTGTCGTCGTCGGCGTCGCTGTCGCTGCAAAGTGCCACTTGGTACCCTCCGTCACAGTCTTAAAAAGTCTTGCGACCAAGTTGCGGGTGGGAGGGTGGGATGTTTGCACGAGCAGTGGAAAGGACAGCTTCAAGACAGTCAAAGTGAATTGCACCACATATATTCCACCACCTAGATTGCACCAACTTTACTGCACCGCATATAATTCACCACGTAGTTTGCACCAGTTTGACTGCATCACATGGATTACGCAGCATAGTTTGCACCACATAGAATGCACACCTTATATTGCACCACACCGGTTGCACCACGTGTATGGCATCTATATTGAACAGCATAGACGGCACCGCATGGGTTTCAGCACATATATTGCATCACATAGATTGCACAACATGCTTTGCACCAACTACAGTGCACAACACATTGTAGCACACAGATTTGACCACATCTATTGCACAACAGATAATGTAGATATTGAACCACATAGATGGTTCCACTTAGTGCACCACATTGCTTTGACACCATACATTGCACCGAATAACTTGCACCACATGGATTCCACAACACACGCGCACACATACATACATACATACATACATACATACATACAGACAGACAGACAGACAGACAGACAGACAGACAGACAGACAGACAGACAGAGAGAGAGAGAGACAGACAGACAGACAGACAGACAGACAGACAGACAGACAGACAGACAGACAGACAGACAAACAGACAGACAGACAGACAGACAGACAGACAGACAGACAGACAGACAGACAGACAGACATACATACATGCATGCATGCATGCATGCATGCATGCATACACAGAAACATACATAATACATACGTACATACAGACCCACCTACCTACCTACCTACCTACCTATCTACCTACCAACATACATACATACATACATACATACATACATACATACATACATACATACATACATCCATACATCCATACATCCATACATCCATACATCCATACATCCATACATCCATACATCCATACATCCATACATCCATACATCCATACATACATACATACATACATACATACATACATACATACATACATACATAGGTATTGCACCACATAGAGACCACGTATCTTACACCCATACTGAACAATTTATATGGCTGGAATCACATTATTTAAGTGTCAACGCTGGTTACCATTATTCATCGTCATCGTCATCATCATCAGCATCATCAGTATCAGCATCATCATCAGCAGCATCATCATCAAACTCATCGTTATCATCATCATAAACAGCATAATCGTCATCATCAGCAGCAGCATCATCATGAGCAGCAGCATCATCACCACCACCGTTTCGTCGTCATCATCATCCCTCCACTCGAAGACGGAAGAAAGGAGAAGAGGCCAGAAAAGATGGGGGGATTCGAGTTGGACCGGCGGCCGTCACGAGGGCCCCCCGAGAACCTCACCACCGCTGGCGGCCACATGGGCTTCCTGCGGGCGCTCGCCTTGATGCGAGCAGGCGCGCCTTCGGCCGCCGAGGGGGGGCGGGGGGGGCGGGGAAGGAGCAAGAGCAGCAGCAGAAGCATGACGGGGGAAAGAGGATGGGGATGAGGATGAGGAGGGTGAGGAGGGGGGGGCGTGAGCAGGATCAGGAGAAGGAGAAGGAGCCAGAAGCCAAATCGAGTCGTCAACGAAAAGCCGAAAATGCCCGTGAAACTTGAGACGACGTTGAACCGACCCACCGAAGCCAAATCGGGGCGGCCGAGCAGGAAAACCACCAGGCCTGGCCTGCGCGGCGCTGCGCTGCTCAGCGCGAATGGCTTCCCGCGCGCCGCTGCCCAAAGGCAAGCGGTGGGGACTCACCCCCTGCACCCCTTGTGGCGGAGGGGAGGAGGAGGAGAGGAACAGGAAACGGGGTAGAGAGGGCAGACGAGCGACGCGCCCGTTCTGGGATGGAATCCCGAAACCGCTCTGGCCAGAGCAGTCACCTGTGCCTTCTTGAGGCGCTGTCCCCTTGAGAAGCCCAGACGTACCTCTCGAATCTTTCACTTGGGGATCACGCGCAAGCGGGTTAAGAAGGACGCACAGCATCGGCAGCCGAGCGCATGCCCGACCTAGACCACCTGGTGGCGCCGTTCCGAGGAGCAGCTCATGTCGATGAGAGGGATCGGCACGACCACGCTATCAGGCGGCTTACCCGGCTCGGCCTCATCCCCATCGACATGATCGACATGTAAATAGGACGGACGCGGCCAGGAGCGCAAGCCCCACGGTGGCGCCCGCTCCCTTGTAGAAACAACGCCCCCCTCCGCCTGGCATCCTCCAGATTCAGGACAGCCCCGAGCCCATGCTCAGGCGTGGGCTCACACAATCCGTGCGAACGATTCTGAAAAGAAGCGAAGCGTGAGCTCACTGCAAGCCGAACGATTGCACTCTTTGCAACGCACCTCGCCCTTGTCGGGAAAACGCACAAACTGATGTCGTGACGAATTGAGAAGGTCCGCTGGTAGGTCGCTCGCCCGCCCCGGCTCCAAAGTTCAAGCTCTGCAGTCCTGGATACAGCAAGCCAGCCCTGTGAGCTGCGTGTGAGACTGCACGGCTCCGATTTGGAGATCGAACCCGTGAGCATACTTCTCTGGCAACGCGTGGGAGAGGGCTCCGGAGAGGAAATAATCGGCCCCCACGTTCCCTTGCACATCTAACACCAACACTCAGTGTTCCAGCGTGCCATTATCGTGAAGTGGGACGGGACCCAGGCAATCTCAGCCACAGTTTTTTCTCCGCAGCCTGAAATAGCGACCGCCACGCGCCTGGGTAGGTGTCCCTTGATAGGGCGAGGCAAGTGGTCCACTCTCGACGTTCCTGGGCAAGACTGTGCAAAGCGCTGTCAGATAGAATCGTGCCCGGAAAGAGTTACACAGCGCGAAAACCCGCTAGTCGCCCTGCTCTGCCCACAGACTGCAAGACCGGGAAGGCAGCACACGATAGGCGCACCGTGGATATCCAACTGCACGCAGCTCCGGCCGCAGCGAGTGCCTTCTGGAGCTCGGTTCCCGATCCCCGAACCATCTATGCAGACGACGGGCCCCGTCCCGCCCGATCTGGTGACCAATCTCCCCAATGCTCAATCGGCAAGGCGTCGGGGACGGGAGCGGGCAGGCTGGGGCTCGACAGAGAGACCTGTCGCGATATCAGATCTGTCCCAACGCGCACCGAAACCAGAAAAACGGTCATTCAAGAACTCGTACGTAGCCAATGCAGTTTCGGAAAGAGGGGCGCCCCCCTCCCCGTGATATGCCAGGAGTGGAGCACAATCAATAGCTCGGGCCCAAGGGCATCCTGCGGAGCGCCGCAGGCCCGGCACGCGGCAAAGGCGACCAGCCCACGGCGATGTTGCCGCTCTTGGGGCCGACGCGCTCCTGGCCAGAGCGATCGCAATCCGCCGACTGCCGCGCGGCAGGCCCCCCTTGTCCAAAAGCGGGCCCCCGAACACCAGCGCCTCAACCGGGGGCCCCCCGGGTGGCGGTCTGGACAGCGCTCGAGGATGCGTTGATGCTGCCAGCGCTCAATTCCTACGACTAAGAACTGCTTCGAATCTCTCAGGGGGACGTAAGACCTGGGTACGGGGGACTCGGAAATCCCCGACGAGGTCGTCAAAAAAATGACGAGGCCGAGCCTGCATTTTGACGAGGCCTCCCGCTGCAGACATCCCACGAAACTCCCGCTCGACAAAATCCGAAGCGCGATCGTCGAAAAACGATGGCGAACCCGAGTCCTGGCAAACCCGGGTCTTGCGCTCCCCCGAATCTCTCGGCAGGGTGGTGAGCAAAGAATGCGCAATCCCCAGGTCATACCGGATAAGAATAGAAGAGACCATGCACCACCTGACCCTCCTGCGCGTGAGAGAGACCCTGGACAGCGGACCCCTGCCCCCTCGCCGCGCAGATCTGGCCAGCAGGCGAGGCCCCCAGAAAGGAGACCCAGAAAGGAGGAAAGGCTGCTTCCCCATAGCCCGCACGGACTGCATGACGAGCCCAAGCGCGCAATGATACACAGAATCCTCAAACCGATCTTCCTGGGTGGCCCCGCCAAGAAATCAATGATTCTGCTGCCCCCCAAAGCTCCAACAAGGAGGGCGGCCTTGTGCCCGAGCTCGCGCAGGCGGGCATCCGGGATTCCAGAGACTGCTGGTCCATGCGCGGCCGAACTGAACAGCCCAATCTTCCACGAGTTGGCCACTCTCGGACCGACGGCGGTCCGCAGAGAAACCACTCTGTGCCAGCGCTGTGCACGTCTCCCAAAACATACCCCCTCCCACTGGCGCCTCCGACCCGCCCCAGGAAGCTCCGAGGTTGCGCGTGTGGCGCCGATCTTAGACCCTGAGCGCAGACGCACCCAGGCTAAACACTTTGGCCGCCCAGAGCGCTGCAGAGGCAACAGACCCGCTCGTGGCGGGCTGGCGGGAGAAACCGAGGGGCTTCACCTCCCTGCAAAAAACACGGGCAACACGGAGCAACCGTGCGCCCCCTATCCTATCGTCGACCTGGCCATTGGAGACTGACGTCGCCGATCAGGACCTCGGGATGACCGAATCCGAGGTCAGCTTGACACGATGGGATACACGTTGCGTCAGCACTGCAACCAACGTCGCGGCACGCGCGCATCCTGCCAGCGCCCCTTGCCAGGGACGATTGGTCAGACTGCAACAGCCACAAGCGCGCAAATAACGAGAGCCTGTGAAGCAGGCCAACGGCATCCACGGCAGGCGCAGCGGGGGGCAAAGGACCCTTGCCTCCTGGCAGCGCCGCCGGCCTCACCAACTCCAAACGCTGGTGGGCGCCACCGCGGGCGGTCACCCCCCCCAATGACGCTTCCGCCTCGAACGTGAGCGGACTGGGGTGGTCGGCGAGCCGCGCCGCGGATGAGCCCCCGCGCCCGCGCCACGGACGACGCCGACGCGATCGCGCCATGACCGACTCCTTCCTTGGGCAAGAAGACAAGTGCATTTAATATCCGCTGGGGGGTGGGGCCGCGCAGCAGCGTCTCGCATCGGCGAAACAGCACAACCGGACCCTCCAAAGCCACGTCCGACGGGAACGAGGAATCCTAGGTGAGATGCGCGAGTGCCCCGAGGCCATGGACCAGGAGAACGTCGCTGGAGCCGCCCTGACACGGTCCACCGATACGCCGGGCAGGTCGTCCCAGGAGAACGCGCACGAGGGCAAATGCAGCGACGCTAACTCATGGGCCCTCCAGGTCTCCTTCCAGCCCCCCATGGCATCGCGCGCTATGGCGGAGGGGGAAGCGCGCCTCCACGCTGAAATCGCCAGCCACAGTCCAGTCGTAGCCATGGGTCGCCACCGCGGTGACTCCACGGCAGAGATGCTCTACCATGGGTGGCTGTCGGAGCCCATCCCCTCGCCCATGAGGAACTAAGCGGAGAACGCCACCAAGGCCCCGGGCACTCCCCTAAGAACACGGACAGCGCGAACACTGCCTGGTTCCAAGACGTGGGATTCCAGACCATGGGGCGCCGCCATGGCGATGTATGACTTGGCGGCTACGCCCATTCCACCTTTTATCCCCTTCCCACATCGGGCGACATGGAAGGGGCCACATTCTTTGGTAGCCTAGGTGGCGTACTTGGTCCTGCAGCTCCCCGAGCCGATCCTGCATCCTGCGTTCATGGGGCGCTACGACCTCGGAGGAGGCCGCGCCCAGGAAGCGCCGCAGCGGCCTGTGCGAAGAGGTGTTGACCGTGACGATCTGGCCCTTAGAAGCCAAGGGCCTCGCGGCGCAGACACTGCCAGCCGCGCCCAGGGTGGGCAAATGCTGGCGCTGGCGCCGTCAGGGGGGCCCTGCAGCACGGGCGCTGCCGGGCGCCGCAGACGCAGCTCCGGCCAGGTCGACGTCACCACCCGCAGCCGGGAGGCAGCGGCTGGCGCCGCCAGGGAGCGTTGCGGCGCAAGCGCTGCCGGCCGCGCCCAGGGCGGACCCATGCGGAAGCCCCGAGGCGCCCCGCTGACCGCCCCAAACGCTCCGCGGCAGCCGACGCATCCTGGCAGCGAGGCCAAAAACCTGGAATGGCCCCAGACTCGGGAGGATTGGCAGTCAGCGCAACCTCGCTGCCGGTCACCTCAGCGAAACTCGACATCATCATGATGCTCAAGTAGAAACGGCGCGCCAGCTTGGGAAGTCTGCCAACACGCCAAGCACATGACAGTGCCAGGGGACGCACGAGCCGCCGTGTCTGGACGCACCTGGGCCGAGGGCGGAGACCGCTTGTCGCTGGGCAGCGGCTTGGACTCAGACCTGCTCGCCCTCGACACTTACCCGCGCGCCTGTCTTGTGCAAGAGCGCTCGCAGCTCCTCGATGGAGGGCTCCGCGGGCAACTCCGAGACCTCAACTGCCGCTGCTCGGGCGGGTCGCCAGCGGGGGGTGACCCCCCATCAACCAAGATGAATAGACAATCTCAAGGCGACGCAGCAGAAGTCAGAGCACTCGATGTTTTATCAGCGCACGGGCACTCGCTCAGCAAATGCCGGATCCGCGCGTGCTTCCTCGTTTGTCCACTCACCGCAGCCTTTGGCACGAAACTGGCATTCGTTGGCAGCCTGGCAACGCGCAGAGGGGGGTAGGGGGAGGGGGGGGGGCTTCTTAGAAGGAGGCTGCCTCTTAGAAGGAGCCGGCCTTACATCCGCGCAGAGGGCCCGCGCCTCCTAAGAAGCAGGGGCGCTTCTAAGAAGCCCCCCCCCCCCTCCTACCCCCCCCCGCGCGTGGCTGAGCTTCTTCGTTCGTCCACTCACCGCATCCGTTGGCACGAAACTGGCACTTCGTGCCCGCCCGAGCTGCCGCGCCCGCGTCTGGCGCCCGCTCCGGCCATCGCCGCGGCAGCCCCCCCCCCCTGCTCGGGAGGGGAGGCGGAGCAGGCGCCGCCCTTCGCGAGCTGCGGCGCGAGACGGGCCTCGGCGGTCTCCCGCCGCTTGACCTGCAGCGCGCGAGTAGGGGATCGACTACATAACTCATTTACCCCAGAATATGTTATCTCGTCGACCATACGGAAAAAGCGTATACTGCTCGTAGATGTACGGGGCATTCTACGTTAGCGTTCGCAGATTCGACTACAAATCCTGCAGTCGATCCCCTAATACTCGAAGCGCGCGGGACACATTCGCCGAGAGCTCCTCGCCGCCGCCGCGCTGCTTGATGAAGGCTTCCAGCTCGTCGACTGAGGCGCCCCCGGCCGAGGGCCGCGTGTCTCGCCATGGCTCGGACGTCAATTTCTCGTGCCTTTTTCGATGTCGTGCGTTTGGTGCTTCGCAAGATGATCCGAAATGCCCCGCGATGGCCCTCGCCAAAAAATACACACGTCCGGCCCGAGCGACGCCGAGGTGCTGGCCAGGCGGGAGCTCGACCCCGCGCGTCTTCGCAGGACAGCCGGGGGGGTCCACCGCTGCACCTCGTTCGGCGCTGCCCCTGGGAGCTCCGGGTGCTTGCGCCGCGGCCCCTTTCGACAGCCCCCTGCTGCGCAGGGATCGACTCCCGCAGCTCTCCGAGCTGCCTGCTCTGCGTCTCCAACTCAGACCGAGTCTTGGTCACGGCCTTGCCGGCCTCGTCGCGCCCCCGCGGGGGCCTCGAGACCTGCGCCCCGGTGGGCCTTGCCTGGCGCTGCTGCGCAGCCAGCTCCGCGCGCTGACTCGCGAGGCGATCGCGCCGTTGGAGATGTCAACGATCTCGGCCTTGGAGAGCTGAGCGATCTGCGAGTCCAGCATGGCAATGCGGAGAAGGAGGAGGGGGAGGAGGAGGAGGAGAAGGAGGAGGAGGAGGAGGGAGAGCAGCAGGAGGCAACAAGACCAGTTAAACCCAAGACCCATCAACGACATTGCAACAAACCCCCCCTCCAAGTTCCCTCCTCGTAGGCACCTACAAAGATTCATTTCCACTGAGGAGTGCCCCGTTGGAAAAGAACCGCTTGAAAATCCTGATATGCGAAAGGGACTTCAACGCCGCGAATCAGCGTTGAGGCTGCGTCTTGACGGTCCTGAATCGCGCCAAACACACAATCCCACCATCCCTCTGGGCTTAGGTGGTCTAGGGAGTTTCCTCTTCCAACCCCCCTCTTGCCCTTCGGGGAAGGGTTCGCCCCTCCACCCGACCCCCCCCCCCCCCGTAAGGTTGATAAAACCGTGTGTGTGTGTGTGTGTGTGTGTGTACCACCTCGGTTTTTTGGTCTATTACTTCTCATTTGCTTGCTTTCCTGTTGATTATGCTTTTCGTCATCTTTAAAGGGATTGCTCAAAGTAGTGGAATGCAGAACGATTTCTGTTGTAGCAGATTTTAATTTGAGTTCTTTTGTGAGGAATTAAAAAGGAATTCTGTTCATGGTGAATTGCAAATTGTTCCTTTTTGTGGCGGGTTACAAAAGGATTCCTTTTGTGGAGGATTACAAAAGGATTCCTTTTGTGGAGGATTACAAAGGGATTCCCCTTGGTGGAATAATACAATGGGATTCCTTTTGTGGAGGATTACAAATTGATTTCCTTTGAGGGCTCTCCTGGAAGTGAACCAGGGGACAAAAGGAAAAAAAAAAAAAAAAAAAAAAAAATCATTGGAAATTGTGAAAATTGCAGGTTTTCAATGATTTCCCAATATTTTGAAGCAAAAACATATAAAAAACACAGCATTTTCACGATCCGAATACAAAAATCATGTGTTTTCATATGGTTTCGCCCTCAAAACCTTGGAAATGCTGTGTTTTTTATATGTTTTTGCTTCAAAGCGTTGGAAATTCATTGCAAACCTGCAATTTTCATAATTGTCAATGATTTTCGTTTTTTTTTTTTCTTTTGTCCCCTGGCCCACTTCCAGGAGAACCCTCAAAGGAAATCAATTTGTAATCCTCCACAAAAGGAATCCCATTGTATTCCCCCATCAAGGGGAATCCCTTTGTAATCCTCCACAAAAGGAATCCTTTTGCAATCCTCCACAAAAAGAATCCTTTTGTAATCCGCTACAAAAAAGAATCATCATGTGATCCTCCACAAAAGAAATCCTTTTGTAATTCTCCACAAAAGGAATCCTTTTGTAATCTGCCACAATATAAAACAATGTGTAATTCACCACAAAAGGATTCCCTGTTGTAATTCAACAACAAAAGAAATGAATGTGTAATCCGCTAATTTGTTTTGTTTCGGGCCTCCGGAGGCCGGAGAATCGAGATATTAAGGCTCATTAGTCTCTCTGGAACGCGCTTCGGCGCTCACCCACTGGAAGTAAGAGGGGTGAGGAGGAAGAGACGGAGGTGGAGGCGGAGGAGGAGGAGGAGGAAAAAGTGTAAAGAGAGGATAACATTAGTCTGGTGGGCTGTGCTTCCCACTCGATTATGCTCTGTGGAACTCACTATGACAACGCATTGCTCCCAACGCATCTCGTCATCACCATCATCATCAGCAACATCTTGAAACGCATGCTCGTCATCACCACCGTCATCAGCAGAATATTGAAACACATACTCATCATCATGATCGTCATCAGCAGCATTTTGAAACACATGCTCGTCGTTACCATCGTCATGGGCAGCATTTTGAGACACATACTCGTCATCATCATCATCGTCATCAGCAGCATCTTGAAACACATGCTGGTCAGCACCATCGTCATCAGCAGCATCTTGAAACGCATGCTCGTCAACACCATCGTCATCAGCAACATCGTGAAACACATGCCCGTCATCACCATCGTCATCAGCAGCGCATTGAAACACATGCTCGTCATCACCATCATCATCAGCAACATCTTGAAACACATGCTCGTCATCATCATCATCGTCAGCAGCATATTGAAACACATGCTCGCCATCATCATCAGCATCGTCATCACAAAAGACACCCACCTCTCATATAATCGTACTACAGATGGATCCACTTCCGAGAGAATCCTATTACATGTGGATCCACCTTCCATAGAATCCGATTAGGAATGGATCCACGCCTGATAAGATCCCACTACAGATGGAACCACCTTAAATATAATCTTATGACATATGGATCCGCCTCTAATAGAATCCCATTAGAGATGGGTCCACAACTACTGGCATCACATCAGAGATGGATCCACCTCGAATGGAATCTTGGTACGGATGGACCCACCTCTAATATAATCCTTTTTACAAATGAACCCACGTCAGATAGAACCCCATTACATATGCGTCCGCCTCGAATATAATCTATTAACGATGGATCCACATCTGTTAAAATCAAGTTAGACATGGATACACCTCTAATGGACTCCAATTACATATGGATCCACCTCTAGTAGAATCCTAATAATATGCTTCCATCCCCAATGGCATGTTATTAGAGATTTGTCCACCTCTAACAGAATCCTGTGACAAATGGATCCACCTCGAATGGGATCCTATTAAGGATGGACCCACCTCTAGTAGTATCTGATTAGAGATGGATCTAATGGAATCCTAGTGCGGATGGATCCATCTCTAACAGAACCCTATGACAGATGGACCCCTCTAATATAATCCTATTACATATGGGTCCACCTCTGAAAGAATCCTATTAGGGATGGGTCCACCTACCTCTGATGGGGTAGAATACTATTACATATGGATCTACCTCTAATAGGATCGTAATACAAACTTGTCCACCCCCAATTCAATCCTACCAGAATCCTGATACAGATGGGTCCACCTCTGATGGAGTCCTATTACAGATGGATCCACATCTACTAGAATCCTGGTACAGACGGATCCATCTCTAATGGAATCCGACTACAGCTGGATCCACAATTGATGGAATCCTATGAGAGATGGGCCCATCTCAACTGAAAGTCTATTACATATCGATCCGCTACAAATTGAATCCTAACAGAGATGGGTACACCGTTTAATCTAATCCTGCTACACATGGATTCACCTCTAACAAAATCCTATTACAGATGGATCCACCTATAATTGAATATTAGTAGAGATGGGTCCACCTATAATGGGATCCGATTAGACACGGATTCACCTGTAAAGGAATCCTATATGAGATGGGTCCACCTCTAGTGGGGTCCTATTAGCGATGGATTCACCTCTAAGATCATCCCATTCCAGATTTTTCCACCTCTAATAGAATCCGATGAGAGATGGATCCACCTCTCATAGAATCCTAGTAGCGATTGACCCACCATTTACACCCCCTCCCTACAGAAGGCTTTCTTCTGTGGCGGATTGTTTCAATTTGATTCCTTTTGTGGCGGATTTGAAATGGATTTCTTTCGCGGCGGATTACAAATTGATTACAAGGATGGTGGTGCTGGTGATGGCGATGCAACGCAGCAAAACGAGGTGGCACGCACACACGGTTCCATCAACCCCCCCCCCCCCCCCCTGGACCTTGACGGGGCGCCCCGCGAGATGTCAGAGGGCACCCTTTCGCCCAAGATGGCTCCAAGAAAACCTCAGAGAGCCCAAGACGACCTCAAAGTTGGCTTAAGATAGCCCGAGATGCTTCAATCGGCCCCCAAGGTGCTCCAAGAGGCCCCAGTAATGTTCCAGGGCGGCTCTAGGAGGCCCCCGAGACCTCCAAGGAGGCCTCCAAGAAGCCGAAGTCCTTCCAACATCTAGATAAAATCCATGTTGTTCGCTTTCTCGCCTTCTCGCTTCCGATGGCCATCCGAGGCCTCAAGATGGCCCCCAAAAGGCCAAAGAAGGCCCAGAAGAGATCCAAGAGAGCCCGGCGCTGCTGCGCAGCCAGCTCCGCGCGCTGACTCGCTAGGCGATCGCGCCCTTGGAGACGTCGACGATCTCGGCCTTGGAGAGCTGAGCGATCCGCGAGTCCAGCATGGCAATGCGGAGAAGGAACAAGAGGAGGAGGGGGAGGGGGGGGGGAGGAGGCGGGGGAGAACAGCAGGAGGCAAGAAGACCAGTTAAACCCAAGACCCATCAACGACATTGCAACAACCCCCCCCCTCCAGGTTGCCTCCTCGTAGGCACCTACAAAGACTTAATTCCACTGACGAGTGCCCCGTTGGAAAAACAACCGCTTGAAAATCCTGAAATGCGAAAAGGACTTCAACGCCGCGAATCAGCGTTGAGGTCGCGTCTTGACGGTCTTGAATCGCGCCAAAACACAATCCCACCATATATCTGGACGTAGGTGGTCTAGGGAGTTCCCCCTTCCAACCCCCCTCTTCCCCTTCGGGGAAGGGTTTGCCCCCCCCCCGACCCCCCCCCCCCCCCCCTGGACCTCGACGGGGCGCCACGCGAGGTGTCAGAAGGCACCCTTTCGCCCAAGACGGCCCCAAGAAAGCCCCAGAGAACCCAGGATGACCACA
This sequence comes from Prorocentrum cordatum, assembly GCA_963575745.1. NCBI lineage: Eukaryota > Dinophyceae > Prorocentrales > Prorocentraceae > Prorocentrum > Prorocentrum cordatum. The sequence continues at coordinate 178,134 of CAUYUJ010015523.1, read as the reverse complement.
AAAGTTGGCTCAAGATAGCCCGAGATGCTTCAAGTCGGCCCCCAAGATGCCCCAAGGCCCCAATAATGTTCCAAGACGGCCCCAGGAGGCCTCCGAGACCTCCAAGGAGGCCTCCCCGAAGTCCTTCCAAAATCTACATAACATCCATGTTGTTCGATTTCTCGCCTTTTCGCTTCCGATGACCATCCGAGGCCTCAAGACGGCTCCTAGAAGGCCCAAGAGGGCCCGGGAGGTATTAAAAAAAAGCCTGGCTCTGCTGCGCAGCCAGCTCCGCGCGCTCGCTCGCGAGGCGATCGCGTCCCTGAAGATGTCAACGATCTCGGCATTGGAGAGCTGAGCGATCTGCGAGTCCAGCATGGCAATGCGGAGAAGGAGCAAGGGGAGGGGGGGATGAGGAGGAGGAGGAGGAGGAGGGGGGGCAGCAGGAGGCAAGAAGACCAGTTAAACCAAAGACCCATCAACGACATTGCAACACCCCCCCCCCCCCTCCCCTCCTCGCAGGCACCTGCAACGACTTATTTCCACTGAGGAAGGCCCCGTTGAAAAAGAACCGCTTGAAAATCCTGATATGCGAAAGGGACTTCAACGCCGCGAATCAGCGTTGAGGCTGCGTCTTGACGGTCCTGAATCGCGCCAAACACACAATCCCACCATCCCTCTGGGCTTAGGTGGTCTAGGGAGTTTCCTCTTCCACCCCCCCTCTTCCCCTTCGGGGAAGGGTTTGCCCCTCCGCCCGACTTTCCCCCCCCCCCCCCCCCCCCCCGACCTCGACGGGGCGCCCCGCGAAGTGTCAGAGGGCACCCGTTCGCCCAAGATGGCCCCAAGAAAGCCTCAGAGAACCCAAGATGACCTCAAAATTGGCTTAAGATAGCCCGAGATGCCTCAAGTCGGCCCCCAAGATGCTCCCAGAGGCCCCAATGATGTTCCAAGACGGCCCCAGGAGGCCCCCGAAACCTCCAAGGAGGCCTCCAAGAAGCCGAAGTCCTTCCAACATCTAAATAAAATCCACGTGGTTCGCTTTCTCGCCGTTTCGCTCCCGATGGCCATCCGAGGCCTCAAGATGGCCCCCAGAAGGCCCAAGAGGGCCCAGAAGAGATCCCAGAGAGCCCCATGGGCCCCAAGAGCGCCCAAGAGCGCCCAAAAAGCGCCCCAAGAAGCGCCTTCTGGGGCCCCCAATGGCGGGGGGGAGGGGGAGGAGGGGGGGAGGGGGGGGGGGGGGGGGTAGGAAACGCCCGTTTTAATCTATCGCCTCCAAGATGGCCCCAAGAGCGCTCCTAAGGCTCCCGAGAGCGCCCCAAGATGGCCCCAAGAGGCGCCCAGACAGCCCCAAGAGGCGCCCAAGATGCCTTCAAGGGGCCCCCAAGCCCCCAAGAGGCTTCAAGAGGATCCCCGAGGCACCCAAGATGCCCCGCAAGCGTTCCATCATCCCCCCCTCTCGGGGTATCGGACGGTTTTCCCGCCCTTTGTGCTTCTGCGCGCTCACCCACTCCCCTGATCACCGCAACTCCCCTGGGCATCGTTTCTGGGTGGGCTAGCGGGGACACGCGAAGCGTCAACAAGTTCTGGGACTTCAACACCACGAACCGTACGTCGACCTTGTTGCATCACTTTAGGCGAGTTGCAAGCGTTCAATTAAAGGCGGCGCCCGCTGTCTTGGGCGCCAGGTGGTGCAACATTTTGTCCATGCACCGTTTGAAATGAAGTATTTTCGACGAGTTCGCCTGACGTCCACAGCTTCTACCGAGAGAGACGACGACCCGAGCGGGAAAGGGATGGGGGAAGATGTCAGAGCAAAGGGGCCAGGGGGAGAAGGAAGGGGAAGTGGAGGAGGAGGTGGAGGAAGAAGGGGGGAGGGTGAGTGAGTGAGTGAGCGAGGCGATGCCGAAGGCATGATCAGTCTGACCCTTCTGCCCCACCCCTCAGAACCACTCGAAGATGTGGTTCCAAACTGCGTTGCCTGGGCATGGTCGAGCTGCAAACGGCCCCGATCTCCTGTTACCCAGAACTGCAATACCACAACGAGGTTGAAGGGAAGGAAGAAATGGGATTGATGCATTCTGCCACTCCATTGGCCGCGTCAATAAAAACATTGCTGTGAGGTGTTCGCAATTATTGACCACAAGCTGTATAAACGAGAACACAGAATGACCGCGAATACCTTCGAAGCCAGCGCCGCGTATACTCACCACAAACTTGTGAGATGTCTCACGTTCCTCCTCCCCACTGGTGTTCACCTTATTGGCCTTAACGCCACAAGCAGGATGGCCGAAAACACAGAATTGATAGCCTCGAAAACCTCCGAAGCCTGCGTCGCGCATGCCCTCCACAAACTTGTGAACAGCCTCATGTTCCTCCACCACGCGATTGACAACGACCCACGAAATTGAAACAGAATGCAAAGAAAATCGTAATCCCCAAGCCGCCAGACAATAATACATACCCTCCCCTAACGGAGCTGGGAGATGCCGATATTGTAGATGACGGCGCCAGGACTTTAACAACATTGCCGAACCTGACTGACTTTCGTCCCACATCGCCACCGGCTAAACGTCTCGAAAAAGATGAGGTCATTCCGGTGCCACCCAAGTGCCACGGTGAGGCGGGGACGGGGCTAGGGCGCCGAGCTAAAACCCATTACGGAGATTGCTGCGGGGCCTGCGCCGCACTTGAGTGAGGAAGGGGAGGAGGAGGAGGAGGAGGAGGAACAAGAGGAGGAACAGGAGGAGCAACGGGAGGAGGAGGAGGAGGAGGAGGAGGAGGCGGAGGAGGAGGAGGAGGGAGGGGGAAAGGGAGAAAGGGAGGCCGAAGAGAAAGAGAGGGATGATGAGGAGGAGGGGGAGGAGGGGGAGGAGGAGGAGGGGAGGAGGAGGAGGAGGAGGAGGAGGAGGAGGAGGAGGAAAAGGAGGAGGAGGAGGAGGGAGGGGGAGGAGCAGCAGCAGGAGCAGGAGCGGGAGCACAAGCAGCATTAGCAGGAACAGAAGAGGAGGAGGAGGAGGAGGAGGAAGATGAGGAGGATGAGGAGGAGGAGGAGGAGGAGGAGAAGGAGGAGGAGGAGGAGGAGGAGGGAGGAGGGAGGAGGGCGGATGTCAGAGCAGGGGGATTCGAGGGAGAAGGAGGACGAGGAGGAGGAGGCGGAGGAGGAGGAGGACGACGAGGAGGAAGAGGAAGAGGAAGAGGAAGAGGATGAGGAAGAGGAGGAGGAGAAGGAACAGGGCGAAGATGAGGAGGGGCAGCCAGCCGCGCGAAAACGATTCGCGCGAAAACTGATGCCGTTCGAAAAAAATACGTTGGGCGCGTGCGCGCGAAAAGGTGCGCGCCGGTTCCCGGCGCTCCCAGCAGGCGCCACGCGGCTGCCGGGAACCAAGATTTTGCAACGCGGCGGCCGCCGCGGCGGCCGCCGCCTCCGCGGCGCAAGGCGACGTCGGTGCCATGGCTGACCCGGGCCAAACGATCGCGGGAACCAAGATTTTGGAGAGATCGACGCTGGAAAAGCCCAAATTCCTGGTTCCCGGCTCTGTCTGGCGCCCCAGGGACCCACGGCGGCCCAGAGGATGGCAGGAACCAAAACCTTGAAAAGATCGAAGCTGGAAAAGCCCAAATTCACGGTTCCCGGCTCTGTCTGGCGCTTCAAGAACTCACGGCGAACCAGACGATGGCGGGAACCATGATTTTGGAGAGATCGAAGCTGGAAAAACCCAAATTCCCCGTTCCCGGCTCTGTCTGGCGCCCCACGGCGGCCCAAAAGATGGCGGGAACCAGGATTTTGGAGAGATCGAGCCTGGAAAAACTCGAAATCCCGGTTCCCAGCTCTGTCTGGCGCCCCAGGGACCCACAGCGGCCCAGAGGAAGGCGCGAACCAAGATCCTGGAGAGATCGAAGCTGAAAAAAACCCAAATTCCCGGTTCCGGGCTCTGTCTGGCGCGCCAGGGACTCACGGCGAACCAGACGATGGCGGGAACCAAGATTTGGACACATCGAAGCTGGAAAAACTCAAACTCCCCGTTCCCAGCTCTGTCTGGCGCCCCAGAAACCCACGGCGGCCCAGAGGATGGCGGGGCGGGAACCAGGATTTTGGAGAGATCGAGGCTGGAAAAACCCAAATTCCCGGTTCCCGGCTCTGTCTGGCGCCCCACTCACGGCGGACCAGAAGGATGGCGGGAACCAGGATTTTGGAGAGATCGAGGCTGGAAAAGCTCAAATTCCCGGTTCCCAGCTCTGTCTGGCGCCCCAGGGATTCACGGCGGCCCAGAGGATGGCAGGAACCAGAATTTTGGAGAGATCGATGCTGGAAAAACCCGAAATCCTGGTTCCCGGCTCCGTCTGGCGCCCCAGGGACCCACACCGGCGCAGATGGCGGGAACCAGGATTTCGGAGAGATCGAGGCTGGAGAAGCTCCAATTCCCGGTTCCCAGCTCTGCGTCCTGCGTTGCTCGGGCTCTGTGTGCTCGTGCTCTGCGTGCTCGTGCTCTGGTGCCCTGTGAGCTCGCGCTCTGTATGATATTGCTCTGTGTGATCGTGCCCTGCGTGCGCTCTGTGGCCCTGCTCTGCGTGCTCGTGCCCTGCGTGCTCGCGCCCTGTGTGCGCATGCCCTGCGTGCGCGCTGTGTCCCTGCTCCGCTGCTCCGTGCTCTCTGCTGCTCTGTGCTCTCTGCTGCTCTGTGCTCTCTGATGCTCCGTTTCGCCGCAGCCGCTGTCGCGGCCGCGGCCGTGGTCGTCGCCGTCGTCGCCCCCGCCGCTGCCGTCGCCGTCGTCATCCCCCCCCTCCCCCCCTCGCTCTCCATGTTTTGTCTGTTGCTGTCCTGGGCGCCCCCATCAGTCTGGCCTGTGCAGCTGGCGCGTGGCAATGCTCTGCGACCGCAGATTCATGCCCAAACGCAGGTCGCGCTCTTGCAAAGTCACTCGGCCACGGCGTTCTGTGAGCGCGCGGCCGTCGGCCAGCGCGCCCACGAGGAATCCCTCGGCCGCGCCCTGCAAAGCGGCCAAGGCCAGCGGCCCGAAGCGGAGGCCGCCCGCCTCGTCCGCCGCCATCTCGCGGACGAGCCGCTCGAACGCGTCGCGGGGGACGGCCCTGTTCACAGCGCGCGCCGCCTCATCCCTAGGGGCGTGACCCCCGCGGGCGCCGCGCGCGGGGGCCGCGGCAGCGACGCGCGCGGCCGCGGCCTCGGCCGCCGCCCCCGGAGCGCTCTCCGGCAAGTCCTCTGGGCCCGGCTCAGGCGCCCCGGCCTTCGATTCGGGCCCGTCTGGGGCGACGCTCATCGCTTCGTTGCCCGATGGCTCGCCCGCCTCCTCTTCCTCCTCCTCATGGCCCTCGGACGCATCGCCCTCGGGCTCGCCCTCCTCCCGGGCTGCCCGCGGCCCCGCCCCCGTCTCCGCGGGCAACCCCCCTGGGCTGCCAGCGGCGCCCTCCGCGTCCAAGCTAGAAGCCGGCGCTGCGAGAGCTTCCATATCCACCCAGGCTGCTGGCTCCGCCGCCGCCTGGCTCCGCTCCGCCACCCCGCCTCCCGGCGGGGCCGCTGGCTTCGCCGCCGCCTCTGCCTTCGCGGGCGCGGCGCGCTCGCGCGGCCCGTCAGCCGCCGCCTTTCTGCCGCCTCTCGCGCCAGGGCGACGACGGGGCGGCCGGGCCGGCCGAGCGGATCCATCGCCTCCATCATCAGCCCCGCCAGCGATGAGATCCATCCCGGAGCTGCGGCCCGCGGCTTGGCCCACGATGGCGTCGTAATGTTTGGCGCCGCCCCACGCGGTGGCCCACGGCTTGGCTTTTGGGTTCCCATACGCCGTCGATCCGAAGGGAGTTACGATCACGAGCCTCACCCTGTACAGATCTGCTGATGCAGCTACCGCCGGCCTTCTACTGGAGTGTCAGCAACAGTGGCCCGGGCGAGCTGCTCCCCCCTGTCAGCTGCGTCCACAACCAGCGTGCCCCAGTGCTGCGCTAGATGTCGCGCCAAGTCTGCGCGGGCTGGTTCGTGGTCATCTACGATCCCGAACTTTACTAAAACGTGGAAAAAAAAACGCCCGGTGGCACTGGGTCTCTCACCCCCCCTGACCTCTGGAGCACTTCGTCCACGTAGTTCCGAAGGCTGGCTTACTGCGCGGCCAACATCTCGCTGTCATGAACTGCCCGTTCGAATTGGTCCGCCTCTGCGGGAGGAGGGATCCGCGACGAAGACGCCCTGCCACCAGCACGGCTCCGGCGTGAGCCAGCCTTGATGTGCGACATCCCGCCGTGCGCCCCGTCGATGACAAGGACGTCGTCTTCCGGAGCTTCGTCATGCGGCTCGCCTAAACACGCGGCGGGACGCTTCCTCGCTGCCCCTGGCGTCTTAACTCCCAGTGCCAATGCAGCGAACCCAAAGATGAGCGCAGCGATGGCACACTGCTTCATCACGTGGTATGTGTGAATCAAAGTGCAATATATGTATATGGATTCAGATCCGCCCAACGTGGCAGACAGCCTTGAGCCCAAATGGCTACGGACCTCACCATCTTGCGATTCCGCTGCGCCGCACGGTGGTAAAACATCAACTCTGGCCGTGGCGCACCGCACACGACACCGGACAGCACCATCACACCAGCGCGTATCACTACATGTCACCATTGCGCGACACTGGGCCGCCGAATGGGACCTCGGCGCATGGCACACGGCACCGCAAAGTACTTCGACAACATTGCATTGTAAAAAGAAACTCCTTCCCTTGGATCCTTTTCATGGCCCGGGGGGGTGGGGGGGGCGGGTCAGAATACGGTCTCCCCCTCCCTTTCCGAGACGTCTTCGGGCAAGTTTGGCCCTCTTGCGGCAACTTAGGTCCCTGATACGGCCCAAGAGCGCTCCAAGACGTCCCAAGATGCGCTCCAAAACGTCCCCACTGCGCCGCCCAGACCGATGAGGTACGCATGCGAGTCAGCACCCTCCGTGGAGGTCAGAAGCAGAACTGACAACGTGCGTCTATCATCGTAGAATCGCGACTTGTCAAACCGAGCGCCGTGCACAACCCGAACGATATGCAGACACTGAACAGCTCTGATGTAGTGGTCGAGAGGTTATTAAGAGTCAACGCTCTCACCGTGGAGTGAACAAGCTTCCCTTCTGCGCGCCACGCGGCACCCTCACTGCGGTGAATGCAACTGGGCGTTTGACAGTGACAAGGGCGACCAACACACACGCACACCTACATGCATTCAAATATGGCGGACCTCACTGGTATATGCCGAAAGGGAATCACATGTTGCTCTGTGCTCTCTGCTGCTCTCTGCTGCTCTGTGCTCTCTGCTGCTCTGTGCTCTCTGCTGCTGTGCTCTCTGCTGCTCTCTGCTGCTCTGTGCTCTCTGCTGTTCTGTGCTCTCTGCTGCTCTGTGCTCTCTGCTGCTCTGTGCTCTGCTGCTCTGTGCGCTCTGCTGCTCTGTGCGCTCTGCTGCTCTGTGCTCTCTGCTGCTCTGTGCTCTCTGCTCTCTGCTGCTCTGTGCTGCTCTGTGCTCTCTGCTGCTCTCTGCTCTCTGCTGCTCTGTCCAAACCCGATTGGTTTCCGCTCGATTGGTTTTCGCTTGAACGGATGACCTTTTCGCTCGAACGAGCGTCTTTTCGCTTGAACGATCCACCCTCGAAGATGAGGATGAGGATGAGGAGGAGGAGAATGAGGAGGAGGAGGACAGGAGCAGGGGCAGCAGCAGCATCAGCAAGAGAAGGAGGAGGAGGAGGAGGAGGAGGAGGAGGAGGAGGAGGGAGGGAGGATGGCGGATGTCAGAGCTGGGGAATCGGGAGCAGACGGAGGAGAAGGAGGAGGAGGAGCAGGATGAGGATGGGGGGGACGAAGGGGACGAGAAGGATGATCATTGCATTGTTATCGCATTGCGCTGCAATCGCATGGCGTTGCAATCGCATCGCGTCGCATTGCTTCTTCATTGCAATCGCATTGCGTTTCGTTCGCATTGCGTGGCATTGCAATCGCATTGAATTGCAATCGCATTGCGCTGCAGTCGCATTGCGTTGCATTCCACGGTCGTGAATTCCGCACCCAGACTGGCATCGCAACCCTCTACCAACGGATCCTTAGGACGAACGGTTCGAGCCTTCGGTGATCCACCCCCGTCCACAGACACAGCCAACGAGGCGCTGGAGAAGGGTTGCTGTGCAGGGAGGCCACATGTCGGATGCCCTCTATGGGTTGCGCCGTCGTGGGTGCCGATGTTATTTTGCGTCCTCCTCCTCCTCCCCCGTCCTGCTGCTTTGGCTCCTCCTCATCCTCCTTTTCCTCCTCCTCCTCCTCCTCCTCCTGCTCCTCGTCCGCATCGTCATCCTCGTCCTCCTCCGTCTCATTGTCCTCCTCCTCCTTCTCATCATCCTCTTTTTCCCCGTCATGGACTGGTCCCTGGCCCTGGCGAGGGGGTACCGTACGTCGACAAAATGTTGCATCACTTTAGGCGAGCTCTGAAATGTGTACTGTAACACCCCGCCCCATCTAAATATTGGGGGCACGCGAGAAGGAGCTGTTCTAAAATTCCCCAGGCGATCGACAGAATGTTGCACCACCGACCTGTTTCGGCGACCCCGGCCCGCAGCCAATATTAGATGGGGGTAGGGGGGGGCTCAGACGTAAACGTTTCTTTTAAAACGGTGTCCGCTGTCGGGCACCAGGTTGTGCAACATGTTGTCCATGTACCGAATCACGATAAGTCTTGCGCCCTGACACACCGTGCCATAACACCATTTGGGGGAGATGTGAGAGACGCTAAAGTGAGAGCCACGTTTTGATAAGACATCGCCCTTCACGTGAAACTGTTGCATTGTTTGGAGACGAACGTGCGCGGCGCGAAGGCGAGAGCCAGAATTTGAAAACGGACCGCCCTCCACCTGTGAGAATCCTGCAACTGTTTGCAACGGATGTGCGCGGCGCTGATCCATGAGCCACATTTTGAAAACGGACCACCCTCCATCCGTGAGGCTGCTGCACTTGCTCAAGACGAGTGCGCGCGGCGCCAAGGCGAGAACCACATTTTGAAAACGACCCGCCCGCCGTCCGTGAAACTGCTGAATGTGTTTGAAACGAGTGTGCGCGGCTCTACGGCGAGAAACACATTTTGAAAACCACCCGTCCTCCATCCGTGAAACTCTTGCAAATTTCAAGCTGCAGGATCATGAATGGCGAGGAAGTCTCAGGCGAAACGCCTGGCCCGCCCATTCGACCGGCCTAGGGGTGCGACAGGGAGGAGCTATTTATAAAAGGAAAAGGAATGAAGCGACGTGGAGGGCAGGAGGATGAGGCAGGGGAGGGGAGAGCGGCAGGGCGCAACGGGGTGGGAGAATGGGGGGGAAAGTGGCGAGCCGGGAATGTGGAGCGTGGAGGGCCGAGCATGGGCTCCACAACCACGGGTTGTCCAGCAGTCGGCCCATCGGCGCCCGCGCCGTGGAGAGATAGAAGAGCGGAAAGAGAGAGGAGAGGAGAGGTGTAGGCAGAGGGATTTCGTCACGCGATGCGAAGTCCCCCCCTGCCCACGGAATCCCCCTCCTCTTCCTGCTCTTTCTATAGTCCTCCTCCTCCTCCTCCTCCCCCTCCTCCCCCTCCTCCTCCTCCTCCTCCCCCTCCCCCTCCTCCTCCTCCTCCTCCGATGCACATCGCGTGACGAATCAAGTCGCCGAAGGTGAGCAAGTCGGAGTGCGGGAAGACGTGGAGGTCGGGCACACGCCAACGCGGGCTGCGGATCCGCGGGTCTGGCGCGTGGGCGCCGTGTCCACGGATCGGGGCGAACGCCACCCGGAGGCAGGAGGCCAGTGCCGCCTCGCTTGGCGACGGAACGAGCCGACGTCGCGTCCGAAAGGGGCCCAGGGGTCCGGGGGTGGTCGTTTTCTGGTGGGCTCGAAACCTGGAGCGCTCTGGGGATCTTGCAAACGGCTTGGGAGGGTCCCGAAGGGCTCCCAGAGTGCTTCAGGTAGAATCGGGACCCGTCGCGAATCCAAGCGCATTGATCCGTGTTTGCGCTTCCCGGAGGAATCGTCAGCGTGAAGCTCACAGGGCCTTCCCCAAGGAGGATCGGAAGGAAGATCTCCAGCTGGACGTCGTGGCAGAGGATCGGGCCCTCGATCACTGGGTAGGTGTGGTTGACGCCTCGCCTGGCGCGGGCACAGTCCGACCCGTCGGAGTGGTGTTGGCGCGCGAGTTTGCTGCCCCGCCCCAAACCCCCTCCCCCAGGGGAGCCTCGTCCGCTGCAGTTCCCAGATGCATGAAGAGGCTCAGGGGCACAAATAAATGGGCACAAATCCTTTCCGACATGTTCTGGACGGTCGCCTTCCCCATCCACTTCCCATATTTTCCATATTCTCCTGGGAATCGACGACTATTTGTGTCTGTATGGTTTCCCTCCTGAAATGCAGTCGAAGTGTTCCCAATGGCTCCAAGGCGGTCCTTGAGGACTGCAGGACGGCCCCGCGGGGGCTCCCAGACGGCCCCACGAGGGCTGCAAGACGCCCCACGAGGACCCCAAGACGGTCCAAGAGCTCCGTGAGGATCCCCAGGGAGGCTCCCAGAAGCAGATTATGATATATATGTATATATATGTATATATATATATGTGTATATATATAAACCGTGTATATATATATATGTATGTCTATATATACATGTGTGTGTATGCCATGTGTCCTCCCCTCGGTCTGTGATTCCCGGCGGGGAACGACTCGGACCCAGAAATGCGGCTCGCGCTGGGGCGACAGCACCATTCCGAACGACTGGAGCCAATCACCGGTCCTGAGAGGAGACCGGCGCCGCAGCGGGAGCACCACCCTAAAGGACCGAGAACGGCCCGACCGAAAAATAGCGTGACAGATCAGCTCTGGAAACCCTGTGCGAAAGCAAAGCATACACGGCAGAGGCGGCCCCCGCACCAGACAGAGCACGGAAGGCGGGAGTGGAGAGTGATTCCAGATGACTGCGTGAAGGGCGGGCTGATCGGCAGGAGGAAGCAGGGCTGAACGTAAACGGTGTTTTTCGTTTTCGTTGTGTTTTCGTCATCCCTCGCGTTTGTCTCGAATCTGGCTTTCCCGCAAAACGAAATCGAAACGAAAACGGCCCACGAAATCGCCGAAAACACCGTTTAGGTCCAGCCCTGGGAGGAAGCGTCGTGCCCCGCGGCGCCTTCTGGGGCTGCCTCTGGGGGGCCGCAAGGATGGAGCTCTGAGCCCACAAGCCAGTCAGGGCGGTGCGTAAATCCCGCCCCGCCGGGCGGTGGAGGGCCAGCAGGGGGGAGGAGGTCGCACCCCCATCTCGGCGGCGAGCGAGGGGGGGGAAGTGAGGAGAAGGCCTTCTCAGAAGAAGGCGTGACTCGTCAGACCCTCGGGCCTTCTGAGAAGCTGGCGTCTGTCTTCGGGGACGGCTTCGGAAACTTCTCAAAGGCCGGGGGACTTCTGAGCCTTCTGAGAAGGCTCGCCCCTTCTCATTTCCCCCCCTCGCTCGCCGCCGACCATCCCTTGCCTCGCGAACCCTGGACCGTGGTTGCGCGGCCACTCTTGGAAGAAAGGTTGCCCAGAAACAACAACACACTTCTCCTGCACCTCTCTCGTCCTTCTTGAGGTTATCCCAATGATGGTGATACATACAGACTGCTGGCTTAGGCTCGGCGTGCTGTCCTGCTCCCGTGCCATCACGGTGCCCAGACGATCATGAGCCACCTCGTCAAGGATGAGAATGAGGAGCAGCAAGGCGGATGCTGGATTATGCCGCACGGTCTACCGCAAGGTTTCTGAAAGCCACCCTGCACGCCAAGAGGTAGGTTGGAGCACCCGGAACTCTGACCAGTCCCATCGTCCCCCGCCTTCCCATCTCCCCCCTCCCTCGTAGGAAGACGAGGGCGGCGGGATTGAACAGGTGTTCGTAACGAAAGCCCTGAAGGAGCAGCGACAGCGGCGGCTCCAAGACCAAGAGCGCAAAGGCGGCGGCGCGGCGCCTCACATCCAGCGTGCACTGGGCCCCCGCCGCATGCAACTGCTCCGCGAATGCCACGGAGGACGACGAGGGCACCAACATGTCGTTATCTGCCGGCCCAGCAAGGACGCGTTCGACGCAGGGTCAAGGTGGAGGGAAGGGCTAGGGGAGGGAGATGGGGAGGGGGAATGGGGAGGAGGGAGGGAGGAGGGAGAGGGGATCTGGAACCTCCTCGTGCAAATGCTTCCGTGTGTCCTGTTTCCACCAAATTGCCCAAAACGAATGAGAAACGACGCGTTGAGACGCCACCTGCCTCAACCGCGGGGCGCCGCGCCACAGCCGCGGCACTCCTCCGAGCTTCCGCACACAGTGGTCCTCGTCTTGGGCGTCCCCGCGGGCTCCAGACGGTCAACGATGGGCTTCCGAGATGGCCCTCGACTGCCCCGAGCAGCCAGCGGTGCCCAAGGAGTTCAGAGAGGATCTATGGATGGCCCCAGGACGACCCCAACACCGAAGACGCCCCCTGGATCCCTCCTGCCACCACCTGAGAGGCAACACGCATAGATAGGAAAAAACAGCGCATCCATACTTTACCCCTCCCGACAAGAGGACCTCCAGTAGGCCCCCTTAGAATCACAGAAGTGCCCCGGAGGACCTACAACACTGAAAGACGGCCCAAGACAACCACAATGCTGCCTCAAGAGGCGCCCAACAGCGCCCGAACATAGCCTAAGAGGGCCTGGAGATGGCCGAAGACGGCCTGCGGAGAGGCACAGGCCAATCAGAAAAGGTACCAAAAGACCCACATGGTATAAGACGGCCCACCAAGACGACGCAGCAAGGCCCCGAGACGGCACACGAGAGCACACACGAGGGCACCCAGAGCGGCCCAAGAACCCCAACCAGACCACAAGATTACGCAGCAGGCTACGAACAGCCCAAAGCGACTGCCAGATGGTCATCAGACATCGGGGGAAGGCGGAGGGGAGAGAAAGCCAGGGAGCAGGGAAACACTAACCAGACCGAGGAGGAGAGGGAAGACAAGGGGCAATCCAGGGTTGGTGAGGGTTTCCCCTCGAAGGGGGAACTCCCTAATATCATACGGAATTTCATGGGAGCCTCCCATGCCATTTGGTTGGCCCTTGCGAATCGACGCTTATCGAAGCTAAATCGACGAAGATCGACGCTCATCGACGCAAGCGATGATACATCGGCGCTATCTCATCGAATACCAAGCGCTAACTGACGCTATCGAATCGATTAGCAAAGGCGGAATGACGATGGTACACAGGGCTCCCATGATTTGACACCGAACAAATGAAAACTGGGGGAACCCCTCCTCCTCCCTGCTCTGGTGGAGGTGCTCCGCCCCCTCTAACCAGGGAACGTCGAGCCGACTCGGGCCCGCCGTGGCCTGGAGGGCGACCCTGGCAGGGCGGCGGGTGCTGCGAGTGGAGCGCAGGCTTCCAGGGGCCCCGGGCGGAGGAGTGCGGAGGAGAAGCGTCAGCAGAACGGCGTAGGCGGCACAGTGCTTTGGACGTCGGGGAGGGGTGCGGCATAGAGGGGTGTGGTGCCAGTGGTGTGGAAATGGTGATGCGATCGACGACAGCCAGCATCGCCGGACTCAGCAGTGGCACCACACCCCTCCACAAGCGCTGTGGCAGGCTCGTCTCGTGACGACACGGCGCTGGTTTCTGTCACCGCGTGGATCGCTCAAGCTTGAACGAGCGGCGGCCCTTCGATCGCCAGATCGTGCCATATAGGCCGATTCTGGGCCACCGGCTGCGCCAAACCTTGAACGTTCACGGCGGGGTCGCGGCGGGTCGGCACGACGCGACCCTGCCGCACAATCATCGTGCTACCCGGAGGAACGCTGAGAGAGGAACGAAGCGGCTGCTGGCCACGGGGAGCACCTTCGCATTGGCTCGAAGTCCAAAGTACAGAGTCCCTGCTGAGCCCAAAGAGGTTATTGCTTCAGCGTCTTGGCTGTGCGGAAGACTGAGAACAGCTATCGCCAAGCCCACCTTTTGTACGTACCCATCACCTTCATGCCACGCGTCCGATTGCGTTGAAAGTATGTTCCAATAGTCCCAACCTTGCTCTGTTGCGGGCGACGCCGATTCATCTTCTAGCTCGGTTGTCTTGTTGGCCCAAAGTCACGCTCACTATTTTGCCGTCTCATCGTCATCGTCACCTCTTCTGCAAAAACTGTTCGCTTCAGCCAGTGAGAAACAAAGGTATCCGCCGGCCCGCTTGTGGGGCCACCAGGCTGTAGGCCGAAGGTTCGTGATTTCCTGTAACAGTTGCAGCTTCCAGGTTCCACTGTTAGTTCTGCTTCTTGCTGCTTACTGTTCCTGTTGATGGACCGCGCGAGGGGGGGAGGCCCAAAATGGGCATTTTTACCACGCCCTGAGCGTGTTGTCTGAATTGCTGGGGTGGGTAAAAATGGACACCCCTCACGCAGATCGGCGGGGTCAGGGTCCAAAAACAAATGGTATTTGCCACATTTCTGAAATTCGGCGGCACCCCATCACGCAAATCGGAGAGGTCAGGGTCCAAAAACAAATGGGATTTGCCACATTTCTGAAATTTGCTGGCGACCCTCACGTAAATCCTCAGGGGTCAGGGTCCAAAAACACATGGGATTTGCCACATTTCTGAAATTCGGTAGCACCCCTCACGCAGATTGGCGGGGTCAGGGTCCAAAGACACAAGGGATTTGCCACATTTCTGAAATTTGCTGGCACCCATCAAACAGATCGGCGGGGTCAGGGTCCAAAAACACAAAGGATTTGCATCATTTCTGAAATCCGGTGGCACCCCTCATACAGATCGGCAGGGTCAGGGTCCAGAAAAAAGGGGAGTCGCCACATTTTAACATTTGTTTTACCCTCACGCAAATCGGCATGGTCAGGGTCCAAAAACACACGGGATTTGCCACACTTCTGATATTCGGCGGCACCCCGCATGCAGATCCGTAGGGTCAGGGTCCGAAAAACAAAAAGCATTTGCCACATTTCTAAAATCCGGTGGCACTCGTGACGCAGATCCGTAGGGTCAGGGTCGAAAAAACAATCAAATCCCGACACTGCTTCACGGCGGCGCCCAGACCTCATGATTTAGTTGTTGCATCTCCCGTCATCCGAGACAGGGGGCTGGCGGCCTGGGACGAAGCCCTTACGGTAGCAAATCAAGGAGGAGGGGAAGAGCAGGAGAGAGCAGGAGCAACGGGCGCAGGAGCAGCAGGACGGAGGAGGGGCAGGAGCAGGCAGACGGACCGGACAGGCAAAACCAGACCCGACACGCCAGAATGATCAGGCAGCGCATACGGACGAGACGAACCAGGTGGAGGACCAGACCAGACAGACGAAACGCAGCAAGTGGACTCCCAGAGAGCCAACATGCCACACAAACAATATATAACCAAATCTAGTCGTGCTCACGCGAGGCGTCGTGCTCAGCGCGTTCACAAACATTCCCCGTTGATGTTGTAACAGTCTGGGGGATGGAAAGCTCCGCTCAGGTCTACCACCAAGATCTCCAATTATGTGTTCTTGGATCAAAGGATGCGAGTGCGAACTCAGATGCGCAGTGCCAGTTCAACAGCGGCGCCTAAAAACTCCCCCCGCCCTCAAGAACAAATCTTCGCCTTGGTGCCGGTGGGCCCACTGTGCAACGCGCGCGCGCATCTATCCTTTTCTGGGATGAACCAGCGGCCGATCGTCTGCCTACAAACTTACGAATCTGCTTCCAACACCGATCAATTATCTGGGCCCCACCTTTCGTGCACATGGTAAGCCCCTCATGTTGTGAGCGAAGACCTGTGCGTATTTGGGGCGCAGGAATTTCCCGTGTTTCTTGGGCTCGCGGGTCACGCAATCGTGGATGACGCCGTCCAGGGCGGTCTCTCGGTTCAGCCCCAGTTTGTGCAAGGGCGCCGTCAGCGCGCAGAACAACCTTGCGCCCCTTCAGCAATTTTTTCGCCATGGGGTACCAATCTGATTTCTTCATGGGCCCCGGACCAGGAGCCCTCCTGCTCGCAAGTTCGGGCTTCGTCCGGAAAAGTACAACGCTGCTTGGTCTGCCCCGCTCGAGTATGCCAGCCCTTTGGAGCCGTCTGAGTTTCTCCCTGGCGTCATCGGCGACGAACTCCTTGCCCAAGTCTACCCCGTCCGTCTCGACGCCGCGCCACTCTCTCTTGAAATTGTCTCCAACTTGGGATGAAAATATCACCTCTACTCTAGCATCCCCGACTCCGGAGACACCTGCTCTTTTCGTCGACGTCTTGGCAAGACACCATTTTACTGCATTCAAAGAAAAACTACCAACCCGACCCCTGCTTCCGCCCCCGACCTCGACGCCCTAGTCAGGCACTTGAAGGTCCGCAGCCGAGCCGCCGCTCAGGGAAGACGCGTCAAACTGGATCCACCCAAATTGTTCGTCTGCTTGACTCAACGCGAACTGCGCGAACCCGACGGAGTCAAATCCCTGGTCTCCGAAGAGTGGGCAGGCGCCCGAGTCTGGCGGCGAAGGAGAAGACGAAGAAGCCGCAGCGCCTGGCGGCGATGAGCGGAGACATCCCTGGCAGACACGATGGGGCCCACGTGGAAGTAAATCTGTGCTTAGACGGCCGCAGACGCTGCAGCTCGAACCGCCGAGAGCGTCGCCCCCCGAATGGCAGAACTCCTGCATCAGCAACAGGCGGAGGCACCGAGCGCCGCCACAATCAATCTCCAGAGACTGCGCCATGGAGGCGATCATGTCGGACGTGAGCCGATCAACGCCCGTTGCATGACGCATATGGATAGCATATGGGAACAATGCCTCCTGCGCATCTAGGAACGCCTCCGCGTCGATGCGCCCCGCCGAGTGCTCTGGCCGCGCTGCGATCCGAAACGAACGAGGAAGGGGTCGTGGATCGCCTCCGCAGTATGTGAAGAGGAATGGCGCGCTGTCCACGCTCTCCACGCGGCGTCGCCGATCGCGCGCCACCCAGGCATGCCCCGCGCCGCCGAGAGCACGCAGCTCCTGAAAACAACGCGAACGCCCCCCTCGGCCGAACTGTTCGTCCGGAACCCCCGCGGGTGCCCCCGTTCTGCCCGCTGAATTCCGCGGCCTGTCTGGAACGTCTGGCAAGGAGCTACTTTGGCGAAGGGTCGAAGATGCTGCCACCAAGTTCTTCAACAGAAACGCGGAGCGGCTGTAGCGGCGCTCCATTTCCGTCGCCAATCCGAAGAATTCGCTCTCGAAGCTGATGTTTCCGTCTCGGAGTTGGACGCGCGTGAGCTGCTGCTCTCGCTCGAACGCGCTCAGCGGCGCGACGCCGCCAAAGGGGTCCCTCTCGCCACTTCGCGGGCGGAGCTGCTGCGCCGCGAAGGTCGCTTTTCGACGAGCCGAGCACGCCGATAAGACCACGTCGATGTCCGAAACGGCCGTCGGCGGTGCTTGGACAACCATCCCGTCGAACATGCAGGTGTTAATACTGATCCCGCCTATTGTCTTGAGAGTCGTTTCGACTTCGACCGCGATTGAATTTTCAATTCTGGACAGTGCATACTGCAGCCTTGTAACCGTCGGATTTGGCCTATCGTTGAACATAAATATTGAAAAACTGAGGCAGCCCGAGGAAACGGCGCGCGGCCTCTTTAATCTCCCGAGAAAGATTCCACGGGCAAGGCAGATCGTTGCGAGGAACAACTTAGGTGCACGAAGCGGATGACAGCGCGATTTTCGCCATTCATGCTGACACCCAGATAATCACAAATAAATGCTCTCCATGATTTGCGGTTATTCTTGAAAGACATGAGAGTTGGGTAGTCCCCAATATCCAATGACGCATCCTCCAAACTGTTACAGAGGAACACCCCGACGCAGTTCTCGATGTCGATGTCGAAGAACACTTTGCCGGACATGGCTGAGCATCCCTCCTCTGATTCCATGGCGTGCGCCCTGGCCTCTTTTGACAATGAAAACTACACGGGAATGCCCATCGAGTAGCGCCGACCGGGGATGTTGTGTTTCCTGTAATTACTCTGCAAGAAACAATGCCCCCACACGAACGCCTCGTTGCTTGCGGTCGGCCAGGACCCTGCGAGCTGAATTCGCTTTGCGAGTGATCCTCCCTTTCTCCAGTGCCGATTCTAAGGCTAGCACGTTGACCCTCTCCGTTAGATACCCCGCGGGCACATCGGCCACGCGCGGGGCCGCCTCTCCGTCGTCTTCCGGCTGAGCCCACGACCAAATCAGGAAAGATTCGTTGCACTCACATATAGGTCGCCAGCTTGAGAAGCCACCTCCGAAACGCTAAGGCCGCGCACTTCCAGGAGCTCCTCCAAAGTTTCTAGTCGCACGTCCACGAATTCAAACTGCTTCTTCTCGTGATTAAACGTGATCAGGTGTGGCCATGCGGTCGCGGCCTCCAGCAACACGTCGGAGTTGCTTGGTTTGCCTCTTGCGCTAGTGTGGCAAGTGCCCGGAATGGCCTTCATCTTCTTCGCAACGTCATACCACTTCACGACCCGAGCGCCATCTGCGAGATGATGCGCCAACTTCACGATGGGCGAGAATTTCTCCGTCTCAACGCTGCCATCCCCCACTGTTCTGTAATCCGCGTGCGGCTGGAGACCCCCGTTGGCCATCTGAGGAAACGCTCGTCTTGTGGCACGCGCGTTAAGCGAAAGCGCGGGTTACGCGAAGAGCGAGGGGGGCATCCAAAAAATTGATGCCCCAAAAAATGTCAGGACCCGCATGAAGCTCGCGCCCGTGACTCTTGAGACCCTCGCCCCATAGTGACGTGCGCACCACCACCCTGCATGGAAGGAGGTGGCGGACTCATTCGGGTCGCTAAATGTTCGCAGTACTACAGATTCCACTCATTTATACTCTGGCGCTAACAGACAGACAGCGCCAAACCAAAATGAAGAATACGCTGGCCTATTCAGGGCGCGCGTATGCCATGTAAGACATTCCTTACGCAAGTAAAACAAAAGCTGATAGCTTTCACCCGTTGCGTTTCTAACGGCAGTAACCCCGCGCCCAGAATGTGCAAACAATGAACATAAGTTCCCCCTTTGGACGATTATAAAAAATACCCTGGCGACGTGCCCAACCACTGCGCAATGCGGGGCATGAGTAGCTGGGAGACGTCATACGGAGGTGGTGACGTGACATGGGCGCATATACTTCTGCGAGCGGCATTCGTGGGGCTCGCAACCCCCCAAGGATTGCGACGTCTCGCTCGGATCTGCCTGGTGCCTCGCTCCGCTGAACCCGCCACCAGCCTTCGAAAGTTGCGACGGTTTCGCAGATCGCAGCCCCCCAAGGACGACGAGGCCCCGCTCAGATCTGCGCGGTGCCTCACTCTGCTGGACCCACCAGCAGCCCTCGAAAGTGGGGGCAAATTCGCATATCGCAGCCCCCCAGGCACGGCGAGGTCCCGCTCAGACCTGCGCGGTGCATCACCCCGCAGGACCCACCAGCAGCCCTCGAAAAGGGCGACAATTTCGCAGATCGCAGCCCCCAGGCACGGCGAGGTCCCGCTCGGATCCACGCGGTGCCTCGCGCCGCAGGACCTACCAGCAGCCCTCGAAAGTGACGACAATTTCGCAGATCGCAGCCCCCCAGGGACGGCAAGGTCCCGCTCAGACCTGCGCGGTGCATCACCCCGCAGGACCCACCAGCAGCCCTCGAAAGTGGCGACGGTTTCGCAGATCGCAGCCCCCCAAGCACGGCGAAGTCCCGCTCAGATCTGCGCGGTGCCTCACTCCGCTGGACCCACCAGCAGCCCTCGAAAGTGGCGACAATTTCACAGATCGCAGCCCCCCAGGGACGGCAAGGTCCCGCTCAGATCTGCGCGGTGCCTCACCCCGCTGGACCCACCAGCAGTCCTCGAAAGTGGCGGCAGTTTCGCAGATCGCAGCCCCCCAGGGACGGGGAGGTCCCGCTCACATCCGCGCGGTGCCTCACTCCGCAGGACCCACCAGCAGCCCTCGAAAGTGGCTACAATTTCGCAGATCGCAGCCCCCCAAGGACGGCGAGGTCCCGCTCACATCCGCGCGGTGCCTCACTCCGCAGGACCCACCAGCAGCCCTCGAAAAGGGCGACAGTTTCGCAGATCGCAACCCCCCAGGGATGGCGAGGTGCCGCTCAGATCCGCGCGGTGCGTCGCTCCGCAGGACCCACCAGCAGCCCTCGAAAGTGGCGACAGTTTCGCAGATCGCAGCCCCCATCGTCGGCGAAGAGAGGGCAGGAGGAGGCGGGAGGCGGGAGGAGGACGCGACCACACCCCTCTATTCAAAACGAATACCGAACCAAGGAGGGCTGGGAAGAAAAGACCTCAAGGGGTGCGTATGGCGTGAATCAAATTCCTGAAGAAAACGACTTTGATGGCGATGTACTTCACTCGATGAGGTTGTCAAGGTAGGAATGCACCGCCCAGCATCAAAAACATACACATGCGTTCCCCTTTTGAAGCACGAAGCAAGGAAGAAACCCTCTAGGGGTGCGTCCGACACGGTCCAATTTCTCTGAGAAAACTAATAACTCGATAACAAGGTTCATCTTCCGATACGTCTCATGACAAGCATCCCACGCCAAGATAACAACATTTGAGCAGAATACCCTCTCTTGACGGCGGTGCAACAAAAGAATTCCCTCAAGGGTGCGTCCGGGCCGCCGGAAAAAGGGATTCTTTTGTGATGCCGCAACAGAAGAAAACCTTTTGTCAAGCCGCCACAGCAAGATTTCTGTGTATGGCCTCCGCAAAAGCGATCCTTTTGCAAGGCCGCCGCAAAAGAAATCCCTTTGTAGGGCCACCACACAAGGAATCCCTTTGTAATGCCGCTACAAAAGGAATCCTTTTGAAAGGCCGCCACAAAAGGAATCCTTTTGTAAGGCCGCCACAAAAGGAATCCCTTTTGTAAGGGCGCTAATCTTATTTCTAGAGCCAGCAGCGGAAAACCAGGAAAACAATGACAAACAATGAAAACACAGCGGAAACACAATGAAAAACTGAACAAGATTTTGAAAACACAGCCAACAAAAACGAAAACCAAAGAAAACCTATGAAAATACAACAGAAACAATGACAACAACATAATATCGTTGAACAAACAACCAGAAACAATGGAAACCAAAGAAAACTCACGATAACACAACAAAAAAGCAATGAAAGCTACAAAAAAGGTGTGAAAACACTGGTTTTCTTGTGTTGTCATTGCTGCTTGCTATGTTTTCATATGTTTTCTTTGGCTTTCATTGTTTTGTTTTTTGTTCCGGCTGTGTTTTGACATTTGTTTTTGGCTGTGTTTTCACCTTTGTTTGTCAGTTCTTCCTTGTTGTTCGCTGTGCGTTCCTTGCTTTCCTTGTTTTTCCTTGTTTTCCTAGTTTTCCGCTGCTGGCTCCAGAAAAAGATTAGCGCCCTGACAAAGGGATTCCTTTTGTGGCGGCCCTACAAAGGGATTTCTTTGTGTGGCGGCCTTACAAAAGGTTCCTTCTTGTGGCGGCAATACAAAAAGATTCCTTGTGGTGGCAGCCATATAAAAAAGGATTTCTTTTGTGGCACCGTTAGACAAGGATTCCTCTTGTGGCGCTCTTACAGCATGATTCTCGTTGTATCGGTCGGCGTTACGAAAAAAATCGACAAAGGGGCATGCCGAAGAACACCCTTAAGATAAAACAACAAAGACACGTTGGAGATCTTGGTGGAAGACCGCACCAAAATTCCCCCCCCAAAGCCGGACCTTGCGGATCTTCGGTCCCCAAGGACCCTCTGAACGCACTTAGAGGGTCCCCCGGGATTTCCGGTCCTCCATGATGTCCCCGCCGAGACTAGCCAGCGGGCCCAAAAAGCGGTCAGGAGGGTGGCCCAACGGCCCCGCGAGAGCCCCAAGCGGCCCCAGACACCCACCAGACTTCCCGAAGACGGCCCAAATAGCACCTCCAAGAGGCCATCAAAAAAAAGCAGTGGTTTTGTGCTCGGTTCTTCTGTCTTATGGGAGTTCGAGAAAACCCAAGGGCCCCCGAAAATGGTTCCAAAACGACCCCGAAGGAGTTGCAGACAGCCCAAGAGAGCCCCAAGGCGGCCTACCAGGGCCCCAAGGCGGCCTACCAGGGCCCCATGGCGGTCAAAGATGGGGTCAAAATACCTACCGAAACGAGGGAGACCGTAGTTCGCAGCAAGGTGCCTCGAGGAAGCGCCCAAAGGCCCTCGAAATAGGCCCAGGAGGTCCCTAAAGCCCCCAAGAAACCCCATTGCTACGTGGGGCCCCCAAAACGCATTCCAAGAAGGAGCCTGCGCAAAAGAAGCCGAGGAGGATTGAGAAGAATTCGCAAAGTAAGACGAGAAGGATGAAGAAATATCAGGGAAGGAGACGGAACAACAAGACCACGACAACGACAAAACGGCAATAAGGAGTTATCGCTGTTTTCCTTGCTTACCTCTCTCTCTCACTCCGCCTGTAGGCCGAAATTGAAAGCCCAGGGTGCACGGCGAAATGCGCCGAGGCATCCAAGACAGCCCAACAGCGCTCCAAGACACCCAAGATGGCCCGCTACGGCCCAAAAGGCCCCCAAGACGCCCCAACAGGGCTCCAAGAGGCCGTCCAAGACGGCCCCGAGATGCCAAAATGTATTTACCTTTGGACTTTGAAAGATTTGAGTTGTCTTGCCTTTTCTGGCTTTCGACGCTCCAGGACGGCCCCAAAGGCCCCAAAGATCGCCCCAAGACAGCCCAAGAGGATCCCGAAAGCGCCCAAAACGACCCAAAATGGCCGCAAGATGGCCCAAGAGGCCCCCAAGATGGCCCAATAGAGCTCCAAGAGGGGCCCAAACAAGGCCCGAGCGGGAACACGAATCGACACTTCGAGCCGTTCGCCCCAAGATGGCCCCCGAGACCGCTAGCAGGCCCCCAAGAGGCCCCCCAACGAGCTCCTGGAGGCTCAAGGGGCCCAAATCAGGCCCCAACAGGCCCCAAGAGGCCCAAAGAGACGCCAAAACCGAATCCGAGAGGCATCCGAGAGGCCTCCCTGGAGATCCCCAAGGACATTCCAGAGGCCTCTGACCTACAACCCAGCACAATGGCGGGACAGGCCGAAGGCAACTGTACACACACAGACACACACACACACACACACACACACACGCACACACACACACACACGCACACACACACACTTTTGCGTCGGCGGCTAGGCAGAGTGACTGCACTGGCGATGCGCACGCACATGTATAATATATATATATATATATATATATATACACAGACACACATATATATACAAACATACAGATATGTATACGTAGGTGTATGCACGCATACATACACATTCATATATACATATACACATGCATGCATACATACAGACAGACATACATGCATGCATGCATACATATGGACAGGCGTACACATAAACACACAAACACCCAACCAACAAAACACATACCTACATACACACATACATACATGCATGCATGCATACATGCATACATACACTCATACCTAAATACATGCGTGCATGCATGCATACACACATCCCTATAAACATACAAACATACATGCACGCACACATGCATACATGCATACATACACAACTACATGTTCACCCATTCATATATACATACATGCATGCACCCACATACATACATAAACATAAGCATACATGCACTCATACATACATGTGTGGACATACGTAGATACATACACACACATACGCAAGCTCCTGTCTACCTACATCATTACAGTACATTACAATCGATTACATGACAGTACAATGCATTATACACATCCATACAGAAATACATACACATATGCATACATACATGCGTACACGCTTACATACGTGCATACATGAATGCACACATACATACATGCATGCATGCATGCATACATACACACGTACATATACGTGTATATGTATGTATATGTAAATATAAATATACGTACATAGATGCATACGCATGTGCATATGCACACATACATAGCGACATGCATCCACGCATACGTACATACGTACATGCATATACACATACACACTCTCACACATATATATATATATATATATGTATATGCATACGCGTATGCATATATATGTGCACAAACATACATGCATACAAACATCGCCACACGTACAAATATCTATATATATACACACATACACATGTGTATATATATATATATACATTTATACGCACACACACACCTTTCCACCTTCTAGGTCGGCCCACGCAGGACGATTACAAATCTCTGTTCCACTTTTTCATGCAGCAGGCGAGTTATACATTCGAATCCTTCCGAAGCGAGGCAATACAGACAACTCGTGAGGAAAGAAACGCCAAGGTTTTGAGCGAAATAGTTTACAGATAAGCGGGCCTCAACGAAGCGAGAGATACAACAATCAAATATTAAAAAAAAAACCCTCCAACTTCTAGGTCGGCCCAGAGTCCCTGCCACGCAGGACGATGACGAATCTCTGTTCCATTTTTTTCACGCAGCTGGCGAGCTATACATTCGAATCCTTCCGAAGCGAGGCAGCACAGACAACTCGTGAGGAAAGAAACGCAAAGGCTTTGCACAAAAAGCGCTCCCATACCACAAGCATTTACTGGAGGCCTCTTGGAATGATAGAAAGATAGAGGCTTCCGCTGCCGCAGCCCGACGGGCAAGGTCCGCAGGGAGGCGAGCTGCTTGCAGAAGGAGCCGACCGCTCTTTTCGCACCGCTTCACGGACTTAGGATGGGCCCATCGGCCCCGCTTCTGAAGGAAAGCAAGACTGCGAGACCCCACGAAAACGTCATGACTAGGAGCAGAGTGTCTGGCCACATGGGGTGTCAAGGGGCCTAGCTTGCCAAGGAGCGAACGGCTAAACTTCCTAAAGAGGGCTTCATACTTAGCCAAGGTTAAGCTTGGGAAAACAAAGTCGTCTGAGCTGGCGTTTGTTCCACTACGCCGAACCCACGTGTCCAGCATAGAGCCAATCCACTCACGGCCTGGCAAATTGAGCACGACCGTGTCGTCGCTCTCGCCGGTCTTCGCGGTCTCGCCGAGGTCGGAGTTCCCGATGACCACGACCCATCTTGCACGAACGAGTCTTGAAGAGAGTGCAGACGGTCGAACCACTGAACACCAGCGCAACTCGCAGATCTCGGAGGGTCTCAGGTAGGCGTCCAGCTGGATGGCAAGGGCGACCGCAGCGTCCACGTGGCCGCTCTTCAGGAAAACGGTCATGAAGAGGAAGAAGACGCAAAGCGGCCAAGGATGTCGAGAAGAGCCTGGGAACCGTCGAACCCACCCCTTCATCGCCTCACGAGCCGGTCGGACTTGGCAACATCGGCCCGAGGGAAGAAGGCCAGGAAACCCGATAACGCGTATCGCCCCTCAGCAGGATGTCGGGCGTCGCTCATGAGGTCGTCAAAATACTTGCACATCAATTGGTCAATCTTCGATTCGGGGGCCCACTTGAGATCCTCTGCGCGCGTGGCCCAGTCGAAGAAGTCTCGAACAGCAGCTCCATCTCGTTCCAAGGAGACCGCTGTGATAGATCCAAAACGTGCAACACCGCCATCGACAGGAACTGGGGCTCGAGGCCCAAAGGTGAGGTTCCTGCCCTGGATGGCTTCCGCGAAGTTACAGGCGCGGGAGTGCCGCCCAACGGCCTTTCTGGCCTCTGAGGGCGCGGGCCGCTTGCTTCCGGGCTGCCTCGAGGTTGGAGTCCTGGGCGAAGATGATGCACGGCCGGAGGTGGCCGTGCCTGCTCTCGAGGGTGTTCGGGTCGGCGGCTGCGAGGAGCCCGAAGTCAGGTTCCGCCTGAAGCCGTCGCCGAGCTGGTCGGAGGCGGCCGCGGGCGCGTGAAGCTGGCCGTCGCACAGCATCGCGCAGCCGAGCTTGCAGGTCACCGTCGTCTGGGGCCTCAGGACTGCCTCGAGCGCCCGCAGGCGCTGTCATGGAGCCGGCGCGTGCCCATGCTGCGCAAAGGGCGCGAGGATAGGCCCCGGCGCCTGCAGTTCGGTTGCAAGAGACCCGAGCCCCCGATGGCAACGTCACTGATTCAAAACCCCGCGGCTCCACATGGACGCGATCTCTCGAGCACACAGAAGCCAGAGACGACAAAGCAAAGAAATTCGTGAGAAGCGCCGTCGGTTTCAGGTGCGAGGCCCCATAACTACAGTGCACGAATAGCATGCGAAAGACATCAGGAAAACCTGTAAGCTCCCGCACAGGGTCAAAGTCCCAGAGCCTCGAGGATCTTGGGTTCTCAATACTCCAGAAAACTCCGTTTCGTGAACATTCGTAAGCCACGCGACAACTGAACAGGAGCTTTATCATGATCTTGCATGTTGTGCCGAGCCCGAGACCAGACACAACACGGGGTACCCATATGTATATACCAAAAGAGTCCCCTCCGAATACCTTCCAAGGCGATGAGCTGGACCGCGGGATCCAAGGTCATAGTGGGACCATCTTTGATGTCCATGCAAGGGAACGTCCTCAGGTTGAGCTCCTCGAAAGCCTCCGAGAGCCCGCCCTCCCCCGAGAACAGCCCCAGAACGCCCTGGCCACGTCGGGCCCGCCTCAGAAGTTCAGCATGTCCCAGACGAAGAGCGGGGCCGGCGGTTTGAGTAGTCGCCGGAGGCGTAGACGTGGATGACGGGCAGGACGATCGATGAGATTGATCGGCGCACGGCTCTCGAGGCTGCACTTCTGGCACTTCATTGCTCCCGACATCGGCGGGCGGACGCCCTGCGAGGCCGACTCCAGGAGGCAGGGAACCTATCTCCGCTATCTTGCCAAGGGAAGAACGAGAAGGGGAAGATGTTGAAGTGTATGTCTTATCCTGTTGGAGGTAGCCTCTGTTGGGAGAGGTCCGCTCGAAGCGACGAGACAGTTCGTCAGCAACGTTGAACTTTGCGCTGACAGACCGCAGCCTCCAACGCACTCTACATCCGATAGCGCAGGCCGCCGCGCGTCGGCATTGTGCGCTCAGGGCTGCTGAGCGGCTAGGCCGCCCTTTATCCAGGCAGCCAACACAGACCATGGAATCCACAATTGAAACAAGGCGGCGTCCGCAGTTGCGGCGGACGCGGCAGGCATGTCGGAGCCCCATCACAGAAGCGCGGGTCTCCTTCACATTGATGTGCTCGCCCGGCCAGCGCCGGCGCTTCGATGGGAACCAGCGTAGAACCCTCAGGGTCGAACCACGAGACCGGAAGCGGCGGCGCCAGAGGGCCCACCTCTGGCATGGCGTCATCGTCATCGGCACAACCGCTGCCATGGTGTCGAGCTCGGCGAGACTGGGCGCGAGGACGACCAGCTGACGGCGCCGTCCTCCACCTTGGCCTGCATCCACTGGCCGAGGGCGGTCGCCGGGCCAGCGCCGCTGTAGGGCGAGGAGGCTGGCCATCGGAGCCCGGCCTCGCCGCCGCTCGCGCCTGCATCCTGAGGCTCGCAACGGAGGTCCGTCGCGCCGTAGCCCCCCATGTCAGCGACATCCGAGGGAGAGACCAGGCCGACGCGAGGACCTCGAAGATGCTGTCCGAAGCTCACCTTCTCCTTCCACCGGAAGTCCGCGCGGAGCTCCTCGGCGCGGGCCCTCTTGTACATGAGCCCGTGCCCGAGGTCGGAGGAGTCGCTGGCGTGCACGCGCGGCGCGTAGGGCGCCGCCAGGTCTATCTCCGTCAGCCACACAAGGCCCACCACGATGCGCAGCTCCTGCTTGACCTCCCGGGGCAAAGCTGCGCGCCTGCCCCGGGCCGACTCCGCGAACCGGCAGGCGGAGGGCAGCGCGGCGTAGCCTGGCCGGGCGAGCATCAACAAAGAGATCGCGTGTCCCAACCAGACCTCCATATGCTCGCCACGCATCTTGCCTCGTGCTAGCGGGGCCCGAGTGGCCAAGTCAAACCTCCAGATGCGAGAAGCCTTGTTGCGGAGGCGCCCGTGCTTGAGGCCGAGTAACTCCAGCAGATGGGCAGCCCGCAACGATCGGCCTCCCCTTGGAGAGCCGAGCTGGCCTCGCGAGCCAGGGTCGCCGTCCTGCCCGCGACTGTGATGTTGTCGACGTAGACGCCTCCCAGCACGCTGGACTCGCTGAGGTCGGGCGCAGGGCGCCGCTCCTTCACCGTGGCCGGCTCGGCCGAGGAGCGAGGCTGGAGAGCCCGACACGTCATCGAAGAGACCGCCTCTTGGGCAAAAAACAAAGCCCACGACCAGCCCATGCACAATGCCCGCATGCTGGGGTAGAGGACAACGCCATCGTCCGCGTGGACCATCTTATTCAAGTCCGGGTCCCAGAAGGCGCCCACTGCGATGCCGGAGGTGCCCCGAATCGTGGTGACCGGCAGCGGGTCGTCGAAGCCGAACCACTCCGACAGGCCGTCGATCGCAAAGCTGTAAAAACAGTCCTCCACGTCAGCCTCGCCCCCGTGGGGGCCCCAGCCGACAACGCCACCGGCGCCGTCGAAGGAGCCGCCCCCAGCAGAGAAGTCGAGGTCTGCGAGGGCGCCTGCCGACCCAAGTCGGGCGGTCGGAGGCGCGCGGTGGCAAGCGTTGGCCTGCCTGGCGTCCACGATCATCCTGTTCTCGCCTGGTTTCTTCTTCTTCACAAAAAAGACGGCTGCTCGAGCCCGCGGACGGCGCCTGAAGGCGATGAGTCCCAGCTCGTACAACACCTTGAACAGCCGCCAACGCTCTAGACGACTGGAACGAAGAACGGGATCCCAATAAGGCTTGATGGGGTCAGTCGTCTGGCGCATGAACTCCACCCCCCCCCTCATCTTTCTCGATATACTGAGCTGGTTGGCGGAGCATCTCCGCCGCCAAAGGTGGTAATAAGTTGGCCACAGAGCGTGGCCGCGCACGTCCTTTCGCTACCTTGAGCTTCGTCAGGTCGAACGGTGCGAGGTGCTTCGGCTCCTGACTGTACCGGTCCTTGGTGGCCAGCAGCTCACGTGCGGCCCCCTCGGCCGCGAGGCCTGGAGGGGGAGGCCACACTGCGTCGACGCGCTCCACGATGCTGCCCAAGACCCATTCCTGGACTGCGGTCGGGGCCCGAGCCGAATGCCGGTCCTGGCGAAACGAGTCCGAATTCGGTTGAGCAGCAGCGAGGTGGTTGAGCGAAGCCCGTGCCTGGTGAACCCGCTGTTGCTGCTCGCGGCGACCCCGAGCTTGTCAAGCTGGGGGCCCGAAAATTGCGGCAGAGGGGACGGGTCCCCATGCCTACGTCTTGAAGGCCTCCACCGGGTAGAATGTCCCCGATCGCGATAGACAGCACCGGGCTGAGCTCGAGGATCAGACTCAGCCCTGGAGGCGCCGTTCACCCCGGCGCCTGCTCGCCACCCTTGCCGCCACCACCGCCGCCGTCTCGACCCCGACCACGCCCTCGGCCACGCCCGGGGCCCCGATCTTTGGCATCGGGGTCCTGCGGTCCACGCGAGACCTGCAGGGCGCGCTGCTCCTCGTTCCAGAGGCGGGTCTGCTTGAAAATGGCGGCCAGATCCTTGAGGCGGCTCGTCACCCACCCCGTGAAGTTGTTGGTGCTGGCCTGGCCCTGCTCGGTCGTCGGGGCGTGCAGCACGATGTCCAGACCTCCGTAGTCTGGGTGTCTCGGATTACGAGACACGGCGGTCTCGTCTTGGCAAATTCTCCGCATGATCAACTCACAACTCACAAGATGCGTGACGTCGAGCTGGTCAGTCTGGATGGTTAGGCGGACTGCTTCACACAAAACGTAATGTATGTGGGCCACCGCTGAGAACTCACTGATTCCCGAGAGCCGTACCCACTGCCCATGATGAGAAGTCAGGTCGCCAGGGCCGTTCCTAACTGACGTGAGCCACTCCTTGGCAACTCTTGGCCCTAGCATGATCCAACCGTCGAACGTCGTCTCGCGCATCAAAGAGACTGCCTCACTCAACGCGAGGTGACGACGTCCCGAAGCACCACGATGATCTCCCAAAACTCGCAGATCTCCTGTACCAGACTTACGAGAAGCCTTCCAAGCCTCCAACTGATTCGTCTGGATCCGCGCAACAGAAACCTCCATACTGTTGACCAAGGCGACGCCCTTGGACTGGCCAAGGGTGGCCTGCTGAACCTCCGGGTCGGACAGGACTTGGGCGAACCTGAGGTGATCTGTCTCCGCGATCACCCAGGCATTATTCTCGATCTCCATGTCCTGATCGTCGTCGCCCAGAATGGCGGCCTGCACAGCGGCCTGGCGCCTGAGGGCGAGGAGCTCAGCCCGAGGCACTGGATCAAACCCGTAAGTCTGAGCACGCTGGGCTGCTGGAAACATGGAATTCCTATCCAAAACTATGTGGCGCTGCTCGAGAAGGTTGTGTCGAACCAGCTCGAGATCCGGTGTGATCGCAATCCACACCCCAGCCGTGATCTTCTTGGCCGGGATGCGATGATGCCAAATCACTCCTCCGGCATCATCGGGATAATGTACCAGAACTTGGGGTTCTTGGGTGTCCAAAGTGTCCATCTCTGATGCTGTTCGTCAGCTGGGCAGAAGACGCAACAGGTGCCGCTGGAGTCGACGCTCCTGGTTTTCCGAGGACTCGAAGTCCCTGCGTCACGAATACCCTGATGAGCTGGAACGCACCGATAAAGACCCAATTTGCGATCACTCCGATGATAATGCCGATGGCCAGCCACAAGCCCCAGGCACAGTCAGGATCCTGTGAGGCAGGGCGCTCGCCTGTCGGGGCTGGTGCCGAAACTGAAGTAAGACCTCCGCACGTACAGGAAGGGCAGGCAGGGCACGCAGGACAGGAGCCGCACGTCACCGAAGGAGTTGTCGGGCAGGCGGGCACTGACGGGCAGGGCGGTGCCCTTGGGCACCTGCTGAGGTAGGATAGCAAACTGTTGGCTGCTAAATCCTGGAGGCGCTGCTGCCACATCGGCCTTGAAGACTTGAGCGAAATAGTTTACAGATAAGCGGGCCTCGACGAAGCGAGAGATACAACAATCAAATATTAAACATACATACATATATATACACATGCATGAACGCATACAATCAGACATGCATACATGCATGCATGCATACAGGCATACAGGTGTGCATGCATACATACATTCAGACATACAGGCATACATGCATACATGCATAAATACATACATGCATGCATGCATGCGTGCATGCATACATACACACATACGCACACACACACAGACATGCATGCATGCATGCGTACATGCATGCATGCATACATGCATACATACATACATGCATGTAAGCATACATACATACCTGCATGCATGCATACGAACAAACAAACTAATAAACAAACAACAAAGGAACAAGCAAACAAACAAACAAACAAACCAGACTGCATTGGCGCTACGCGCCATGCAGGCGGAAGGGCAGGAAGGTAGAACAGGAAAATAGTGGTGGCTCCTTGTTGCCTTTTCGGACATCTTCGCGATAATGGTGTTATTCGTTATCCCTCCCTCATGTTTCCTGTTCCTCTTCATCATTATCGCCCGACCCTGCGAATTCTTCCCCATCCTCCTGAGCTCTTTTTGCGGAGGTTCCTCCTTGGAGAACCTCTTGGGGGCGTTACATCAAATTGTAAGGGCTTATTCAGGCTGGAGGCCTCCTGGGCGGCTTCTGAAGGCCTCTGGGGGCCTCCTCGCGCTACCCTTTTTCCAAGCGCGGTCTCCCTGAACGACCAGGTCACGACGTGGAGCGAATGCTTCGGGGGGCATCTTGGGGCCATCTTGGGCCGTCATGGGGCTCTCTTCGGGCCGTCGTGGGGCCCTGTTGGGCCGTCTTGGGGCTCTCCTGGACTGCCTGGGCCTGGAAGCCCTTTTGGGTAGTTTTGGCACGATTCTCGGGCCTCCTGGGTGGTCTCTCGGACGCCTGGAAGACGGAAGAACAGAGCATTCCAAAAATCATACAAAAAAACATCAAACGTCGATTATTCATTTCGTTTCGAAAGCGTCTTGAAAGTCTGCTTTGGGTCGTCTTCGGGCGTCTGTTGGACGCCTGGTGCCTCGTAGGGCGCTCGAGGGGGCGTCCGGCCTCCCTCGTGACCGATTTGGGTCCGCTGCCTAAGCCAAGCAGGGGCTTCCAGGAGCCCGGAGAGCCTGGGGGACCTTCTGCAGGCGCGTCCAGAGGGCCCCCGGGGCCACTGATACCGGGATTCCCGTTTTGGGGGAGGAGGGGGGTGTCCCACCCCCCTGGATGGTAAAATCTAGAAAACGGCGTATCCGTTAGCTTGCCGTCAACATGCCTTCAGCCTGTGAAGTTCGGCTTGAGAGTAGCTGGCCTGGTTTAGCTTGATGGCGGCTCGTTCTCATCAGAAGAACTCGGGTCGAGACTTACCCATGACTGTGCTGTCTGATTGTATTGGGTGCGTGGTAGATGGGAGCGGTGAGCGGTCAGTGTTGGTGGATTGCAGGTGATGGGCAGACTTCGGGTGGTTGGCATTAGGCAGTAGGCCATGGGCGGTGAGCAGTTGGTACAAACAGTAGGTCAATGGGTGAACAATTGGCGACCAGAGGGCCAAAAACTGCTGCGTGCTGCGACATAAACACTGCTACAAACGGCGGCATGTGAAACCTCCACGCGACAGCGTCGGACACTTCAGAGGCCCGTGCTTCCTACTCACGTGCGTCCACTCTGCTGCGCAATTCCCTCCCGCAGCCTCCGTGGAATAAGAGGATCGGAGGAAGCAGCGCGGTCGCGCACTCGGCCACCTCCCCTCCCCTCAATCTCGTGGGCTCTCTGCGCGCCAGCCTTCTCCTACAGTCGAAACACGGGCACGAGAACATCCGTCGAGAGCACGAGAGCCTTCGCCGAGAGACCATGGGCCCATGGAGATGGGCCGAAAGAAGGCCACTCCAGGGTCCCAAGCACGAAGAGCCTCAGGGTACCCCTCCAAAGCTAGGGCCGTTCGCCATCCCTCATGACTTGCCCTCTCGCTCCGTCCGCGCTGGAGGACCTCGCGCACCGCCTGCCGCCACGGGGGCAGAGAACGGGGAGCACTGCAGCCTGGACATTCCCCAAGCAGTGCTTGCGCTCAGGGTTCCTGGCTTCCCCTCTCGGGAAGCGGGCCCGTGTGCGGCCCCAGCGGCCCCGTTACCGCCCGTCGCCGCCGTCCCGTTGCACCCCCCCTTGCACTGTAATCGCACTGCATCGCATTGCAGTGTTTTGCATTGATGTTTGCATTGCACTGCTTTTCGCTGTTTTGCATCGCTTTGCGCTGATTTGCACTGGTTTGCAGTGCTTTGAACTGCTGCGCACTGCTTTGCATTGCGTTGAACTGCGCTGCATTGCTTTAAATTATTTTACATTGATCTGCACTGCTTTTCGCAACATAGGCTGCACCACATTGATTGCACCACCTAGAATTGCACCACAGTGATTGTACCGCATATATTGCAAGACATCACTGTTTCAAAGGGCATCCAGCTAAGTAAATCAATTCTCCACCACATGCTCGTATCAACACATTCCCACCTTAGCTCTCGGAGACTCTCTGGCTGGGTGGTGAGAACTCGGAGCGCGCTGGAATCACTCAGCACTTCACGGATCAAGCATCATCGAACACTAAAGAAACACACATCCCACTAATGCTAAATCCGCCCCAGTGCCGTCAGCACGTGGTGGAGCGCCCCAAGGCTCGTGCAGCCTTGAGAGGTTAAAGGGTTCTAGAGAGTTCTGAATGGCCCAACCCCCCGGTTTCCCAGTCGCTTCCGGGCGCTTTGCACCGGGCGCGCCCGGGGTGGTCCGCGTGGGCCTCTGGGAAGGCGACAACGCCCAGGAGGGCCCCAAAACGGGCTTACATTGCCCCAAGAGGCCACCAAAACGGTCCAAGAGCGTTCCAAGTCGCTGAAGATTGCCCCGGGACGGCCCCAAGCGGCACCCGAGAGGTCCCAAGAGCGTTCCAAGAGGACCCCCAAGAAGGCTCTAAAAAGCCCAACACCATTAAATGTTTGATGGATTTTTGCCGTCTCTCCATTTCAGCTCCCAACAGTCCAACACAGCCACACGAGCCCCCAATAGCGCCCAAGGACTGCCCAAGAGGACCGCAGGAGGGCCCTATGTAAGACGCCCCAAGATAGCCCCAAGATGGTCCACGAGGGTCCTGAGGCCCCCCCGTAGACGCCCCAAGAGGCCCCCGAGACACCCAAGAGGCCCCAAGAGGCCCCCCAAAGCCCCCAAGAGCCCTCCCAGTCCCCCGAGAGGCATCCCAGGAAGCCCTCATAATCATGTATCCAAGAGGCCTCAGAACCACAGCCCAAGCACGGTGGCGGGATGGGCCGAAGGCCATAAGATCCGCCGCCCCCTTTTGCTTCAGCACAGGGGTGCACGGCGTGCTGGATGATTCAGTTTTGGTTTTGGTTCTTTTTCTAAAAGAACTCCCCAGTGGGCTTCGGCCCGTCCCGCCGGCCACCCGCGCGTTTCCCAAAATGCGTCTGTCAATGCCCAAAAACGGCCGTTTCGCTCGGGACATCCTCAAAAAATCGCGAAGATGGCCCAAGATGGCCTCCAAGTCCGCCCGAGATGGTCCAAGACGGCCTCCAAAACGGCCCAAGAGAGTCCAAGACGGCCCAAGACGGCCCAAGAGGCCCCCCAGAGGCCTCCCAGACGGCCCAAGAGGCCTCCAAGAGGTCCTCCAGGAGAGTCCGAAGAGGCCAAAATCATTGATTTTCCCTTGGTTTTTGAAGGATTTTGGCATTTGCGCCTTTTCGGCTCTCCGACGGCTCAAGACGGCCCAAGAAGCCCCCAAGATCGCCCAAGAGGCCCCCAAGAGAGCCCCATGATGGCCCAAGTGGCCTCCAAGATGGCCCCTAGAGGGCCCCAAGAGGGCCCAAGAGGCCTCCAACACGCCCAAGATGGCCTCCCAGACGCCCAAGATGGCCTCCAAGACGGCCCTGGAGCATTCCAAGCGGGCCCCAAGTCGGCCCATAGAGGCCCCCCAAACGGCTTCCGACGGCTTCAGACGTGCCAGGAACCCACCAAGATGGCCGAAGTTGGCTCGAAGCTGGCCCGAGACGGCCCAAAAAGCCCCAAAGATCGCCCAAAGCTTGCCCAAGAGGCCTCCAAGACGGCCAAGATGACCTTCAAGATGCCCACGTGTTCCCCGAAGGCTTTCCAAACCGATTCGGGGAACACGTGGTCCGATAGCTTGGCAGGTCTGGCCTCAACGTTCGGCCACATAGGCGCTTCCAAAAAGGCAGGGGGCGGCGGTGATTCGCCGTAGGCGTCTTAGATCCGCCGCCCCCTTTTGCTTCAGCAAAGGGGTGCCCGGCGTGCCAAACCCTATCGGTTTTGGTTCTTTTTCCAAAAGAACTCTCCCAGTGGGCTCCGGCGCGTCCCGCCGGGGCCGCGAAGGCCCGGAAACGAGCTCAACGACTGCAAAAAATCCTCCAAGATGGCTCGAGATGGCCTCCCAGACGGCCAAGATGGCCTCCAAGACGGCTCAGATGTCCCCAAGATGCCGCCAAGACGGCCCAAGATGCACCCAAGACGGCCGTAGATGGTGTCAAGATGGCCCAAGACGGCCCAAGAGGCCCCTAAGAGGCCTCAAGGACAGCCCAAGAGCCCTACAAGAGGTCCTCCAGGAGGGCCCGAAGAGGCCAAAATCATTGATTTTCCATAGGTGTTTGAAGGATGTTGGCATTTGCTTCTTCTCGGCATTCCGACGGCTCAAGAAGGCCCAAGAGGCCCCCAAGATCGCCCAAGAGGCCCCCAAGAGGGCCCCATGACGGCCCAAGTGGCCTCCAGGACGGCCTCAAGAGGGCCCAAGACGACCCAAGAGACCTCCAACACGCCCAAGACGGCCTCCAAGACGCCCAAGATGGCCTCCAAAACGGCCCCGAAGCGCCCCAAGAGGGTCCCCCGTTGGCCCAGAAAGGCCCCCAAGACGGCTCCCGACGGCGTCAGACGTGCCAGGAACCCACCAAGATGGCCGAAGTTGGCTCGAAGCTGGCCCAAGACGGCCCAAGAGGCCCCCAAGAGGGCCTCCAGGAAGGCCAGAAGAGGCCAAAAACATAGGTTTTCCTTAGGTGTTTGACGGATTTTGACATTTCCTTTTTTTCGGCCTTCCGACGGCACGAGACGGCCCAAGAGCCCCCAAAGATCGCCGAAAGATCGCCCAAGAGGCCTCCAAGACGGCCAAGATGACCTTCAAAATGCCCACGTGTTCCCCGAAGGCTTTCCAAACCGATTCGGGGAACACATGGTCCGATGGCTTGGCAGGTCTGGCCTCAACGTTCGGCCACATAGGCGCTTCCAAAAAGGCAGGGGGCGGCGGTGATTCGCCGTAGGCGTCTTAGATCCGCCGCCCCCTTTTGATTCATCAAAGGGGTGCCTGGCGTGTTAAACCCTCTCGGTTTTGGTTTTGGTTCTTTTTCCGAAAGAACTCCCCCTGGGGCTCCGGCGCGTCCCGCCACCGTATACCCGGAAGACCCGGTTGCCAACTCCAAAAACGGCCGTTTCGCTCGGGACATCCTCAAAGAATCGCGAAGATGGCCCAAGATGGCCTCCAAGTTCGCCCAAGATGGTCCAAGAAGGCCTCCAAGACAGCCCAAGAGAGGCCAAGACGGCCCAAGAGGCCCCCCAGAGGCCTCCAAGACGGCCCAAGAGGCCTCCAAGAGGTCCTCCAGGAGGGCCCGAAGAGGCCAAAACCATTGATTTTCCTTAGGTTTTTGAAGAATGTTGGCATTTGCTTCTTCTCGGCATTCCGACGGCGTCAGACGGACCAGGAGCCCACCAAGACGGCCGAACATGGCCCTAAGATGGCCCAAGACGGCCCAAGAGGCCTCCAAGAGGGCCTCCAGGAAGGCCTGAAAAGGCCAAAATCATTGATTTCCCATGGGTTTTTGAAGGATTGTGGCACTTGCTTTTTTCTGCCTTCCGAAGGCCCGAGACGGCCCAAGAGCCCCCAAGACACGGCCCCAAGAGGCCCCCAAGACGGCCCAAGAGGTCTCCAAGACGCTCAAGATGGCCTCCAAGACGGTCCAAGAGGCCTCCAAGACGTCCTCCAAGAAGGCCCGAAAGAGTCAAAATGGCCTCCAGACGGGCACGATGACCTTCAAAATGCCCACGTGTTCCCCGAAGGCTTTCCAAACCGATTCGGGGAACACATGGTCCGATGGCTTGGCAGGTCTGGCCTCAACGTTCGGCCACATAGGCGCTTCCAAAAGGCAGGGGGCGGCGGTGATTCGCCGTAGGCGTCCTTCGATCCGCCGCCCCCTGTCGATTCATCGCAGGGGTGCCTGGCGTGCTGAATCCTCTCGGTTTTGGTTTTTTTTTTTTTTGTGTCAAAAGAACTCCCACTGGGGCTTCGGCCCGTCCCGCCGGCCACCTGGAAAGGACCTCAATTGCACAATTGTTCCTCCAAGACGGCTCAAGATGGCGCCAAGATGGCCACGTTGGCCCAAGGTGGCCTCCAAGATGGTCCAAGACGGTCCCCAAGTTCGCCCAAGATGGTCCAAGACGGCCTCCAAGACGGCCCAAGAGAGTCCAAGACGGCCCAAGACGACCCAAGAGGCCCCCCAGAGGCCTCCAAGACGGCCCAAGAGGCCTCCAAGAGGTCCTCCAGGAGGGCCCGAAGAGGCCAAAATCATTTATTTTCCATAGGTGTTTGAAGGATGTTGGCATTTGCTTCTTCTCGGCATTCCGACGGCTCAAGACGGCCCAAGAGGCCCCCAAGATCGCCCAAGAGGCCCCCAAGAGGGCCCCATGACGGCCCAAGTGGCCTCCAGGACGGCCTCAAGAGGGCCCCAAGACGACCCAAGAGACCTCCAACACGCCCAAGATGGCCTCCAAGACGCCCAAGATGGCCTCCAAAACGGCCCCGAAGCGCCCCAGGAGGGCCCCCAGTCGGCCCAGGAAGGCCCCCAAGACGGCTCCCGACGGCGTCAGACGTGCCAGGAACCCGCCAAGATGGCCGAAGTTGGCTCGAAGCTGGCCCAAGACGGCCCAAGAGGCCCCCAAGAGGGCCTCCAGGAAGGCCAGAAGAGGCCAAAAACCGCTCGTTTCGGCACGCCCCACGCACGTTTCGGAGCTGCCATTCGCGTTGCCCCGTACTCCATACCTCTCGCGGCGCACTACTTCTGATGCGAGGGGGGCGTATCCTGCGATACTCGCAACTGCATATGGTTGGGTCCTTCGCCAGGCTAATGTTTTGTTGCCTCCGGAACTGCTTCGAGCGGCGGGGGGGAGGCCCAGGAGGCCCCGGATGGTTTTGTTGTCTCTGCGGGCGCGATGACAAGGAGGCAGGAACACGAGGCGGTCTGGCGATTCGGCCACCCCGAGCCAAGATGTGTCGTGCAAGTGCAAAGCCACAGTTTGGCGTGGAAAACACGCCGATCTGCTGCGCGCAAGCACGCAAGTCTTTGAGAGAGGTCGTGTAAGCACGCCTTCTCTCAACCAGAGTGCGACTCCTCGGTTATCCTCCCTCGTGCAGCTGCTCTGTGGCAGCCTGCTCAGAACTCGTCGCCGTAGCCCTCTTCCTCGCCCTCACCCTCCGCGGTCTCGATGCCCACCTCCTCGTAGTCCTTCTCCAGCGCCGCCAGATCCTCGCGAGCCTCAGAGAACTCGCCCTCCTCCATACCCTCGCCCACATACCAGTGCACGAACGCGCGCTTCGAGTACATGAGGTCGAACTTGTGGTCGATGCGCGAGAAGACCTCTGCGATGGCGGTGGAGTTGCTGATCATGCAGCAGGCACGCATGACTTTGGCCAGGTCGCCACCAGGGACCACTGTGGGAGGCTGATAGTTGATGCCGCACTTGAAGCCCGTGGGGCACCAGTCCACGAATTGAATGGTGCGCTTGGTCTTTATAGTAGCAACCGCAGCGTTCACATCTTTGGGCACTACGTCTCCGCGATACATCATACAGCATGCCATATACTTGCCATGACGAGGATCGCACTTCACGAACATGGATGCGGGCTCGAAGACGGACATGGTGATCTCCGCCACTGACAACTGTTCATGGTACGCCTTCTCCGCAGAGATCACGGGTGCATAGCTGGAGAGCATGAAGTGAATGCGTGGGTAGGGCACCAAGTTCGTCTGGAACTCGGTGATGTCAACGTTCAGAGCACCGTCGAAGCGCAACGACGCAGTCAGCGAGGAGATGATCTGCGCCAGCAGCCTGTTCAGGTTGGTGTAAGTAGGGCGCTCGATGTCAAGATTGCGGCGGCAAATATCGTACAATGCCTCGTTGTCATACATGATGGTGACATCTGTGTGCTCCAGAAGGGAGTGCACGCAAAGCACAGTGTTGTAGGGCTCCACCACTGCCGTGGCGACCTGAGGGCACGCCCACACGGTGAAAGAGACCTTCGTCTTCTTCCCGTAGTCCACAGACAAACGCTCCAGCATCAGGCAGCCGAGCCCGGAGCCGGTGCCTCCGCCGACGGCATTGTAGATCATGAAGCCCTGGAGGCCCGTGCAGTTGTCAGCCAACTTCCTGATCCGATCAAGGACGAGGTCGACGATCTCCTTGCCGATGGTGTAGTGCCCTCGAGCGAAGTTGTTCGCGGCGTCCTCCTTGCCAGAGATGAGCTGCTCAGGGTGGAACAGTTGACGGTAAGTACCCGTGCGTACTTCATCGACCACAGTGGGCTCCAGGTCGACCATCACACAGCGGGGGACGTGCTTGCCGGCGCCAGTCTCGGAGAAGAACGTGTTGAAAGCATCGTCGCCGCCTCCGATCGTCTTATCAGATGGCATCTGGCCGTCAGGCTGGATGCCGTGCTCAAGGCAGAAAAGCTCCCAGCATGCATTGCCAATCTGCACACCCGCCTGCCCAATGTGGATGCAGATCGCCTCACGCATTGTGTCGGATGGGCTTCTTGATCGAGTTGAAGTCTGAAAGGGGGATAACAACTGACAAGGCCGCCGCGTGATGTGACAGCCTCGATCGGAACCGCTTGAGCCAAAATGGCCCCGGAAGGGATCAAAAATGTGGCGGGCAAAACAAGGAGGGGGGGGGGAATCCAGGAGGGTGTCCTGGCCCGGACCCCGGGCCCCAGGCACACGGTACCCCGGAATATCATACGTGAAATTGTCTGCATATGAGTGGCTCGCTAAGAAACATGATAATGCTAAGCGTGAGTCAATGTTGGTATGAATGAATATTCATATTCGAGCGTCGGTACGTGTGGACCTGAATACACGGGAATCTGGGCATGACCGAGTCTCAGCGCGAGTGAGTCTGTGTATCCGCCTGCCCCCTTGCGGGGCCATCAGGCTCCGCGGATTGGGCTTGCTGCTCCCTGCTCCAGTTCCAGTTTCCAGTCTTCGATGGTACAATTATGTGTTCTGCTTCCTACTGCGAATTGTTGGAGACCGCGCGAGGGGGGAAGCCGAAAAAGGCCCTGGTTACGACCACCTGGGGGGATTCTCTGAATTTCTGCTGGGTCCTGGGACACATGAAAATACATTAGATTCGCGCCCCCGAAGCCATAATCTCTCGTAAATGACACCAGGTTCGCGCCCCCGAGGCCATAACCCTTTGTCAATTACACAATGCTCGCGTCCCCGAGGCCATAAACCCTTACAGATCACGCTGCGTTCGCGCTCCCGAGACCACAGTTGTTTTTGCACAAAGTACACAGTATTCGCGCATCCGAGGCAATACTCTCTCGTAAATAATACAATAGTTGTGTCCCTGGAACCGCGATCCCTCGTAAATTACGCGTGCTTCGCCTCCCCGAAATCAGAAACCCTCGTGAAGAGCGCCATGATGCTCGGACGGTCGAGGCCGAGATCCTTTACCAAAAGGACCCCCAAGACGGTACAGGAGGCCTCCGACACGGCCCGAGAGTGCTCCAAGGCGCCCAAGATGGTCCCAAGACGGCCCAAGCTGGCCATCGCTCGGACGTCCATTCCCTGTGTTTGTTCGATTACGTGCATGGTTTTTTCGCCACATGATCAAGGATGCTCCTCGATGATCCTCGCCGAAGGAAACATGCACACGTCCAAGCGATGCCAAGCAAGAGGCCCCCAATAGCGCTCCAAGAGCACGCGTCCAGTCCTCACCACATAGTTCTCGCATACCACATTATCCGAGAGAGGGGGCAGGCGGCAGGGGGCGAAGCCCTTACGGACAAACGACTGAGTATGAGTGGGTCTGAAAGTGAGTGAATCGTAGTATGAGTGGATATGAGAATGAGTGAGTCTGCGCATGAATGGAGGCATCCTGGAACCTCTTAGGCCCACGCGGAGCCTGCTGGGCATCCATGGGCCATCCCAGGGCATCACTTCCTGGCATGTCCCAGGACTCCCAGAGCCTCGTTGGACTTTCTAGGGCTCGCTTCGCTGGAGCCTCCTGAGACCTGCAGAGGCTTCCTGGGATCTTCCAAGCATCTTGGAGCTTCCTTGAACTTCTTGGAGCTTCTTCAGGCCCACTGGGCCTTCCTGGTGAGAATGGCCCCCGTGTCATCGCACTGGTCGCTCCCCCATTGAAGGCCCATGTGCGAACCCCGCTACATCGCGGTGATCAATGGGCCTTTGAAAAAGATGCCCGAGAGGTCCCACCAATATGGGTGCAAACGGGCTTGTGCAATACCCCCTGGTCGACTACCTCGGAAAGCCCGAGTGTGATGCCTGCTACATCGCGGTGATCCTGGGGCTGTGAGAATAAACTTGCCTATTGGGCCTAACAAACGGTCTGAATCTAGGCGCGGACGACACGGGCAATACCCCCTGGTCAGCTCTTCCGTGAAAAGCCCGAACGCGATGCCTGATGCATGGCGGTGAACATGGGGCTCTGAGAAGAGACTCGTCTTCAAGTCCAAGCAAATCTCGGCAACGACAGGCCCTTTCAATACCCCCTGGTGGCTATCCCGTGTGAGGCCCGACTGCGATGCCTGCTACATCGCGGTGAGCACGGGGCTCTGAGAGTAGGCTTGTCTACTAGGACACAAGAAGCGTTCTGCATGGGAGTTCCTACACACTGGGCGTGAACGGGCCCGACCAGTATACATAGTCGGCATCCCCGTTGGAAGCCCG
Source organism: Prorocentrum cordatum (assembly GCA_963575745.1). Lineage (NCBI taxonomy): Eukaryota > Dinophyceae > Prorocentrales > Prorocentraceae > Prorocentrum > Prorocentrum cordatum. Next base: position 136,246 of record CAUYUJ010015523.1, on the reverse strand, counting down.
AATACGATGACTGCTACATCGCGGTGCATCTAAGTATGGATGAGACTGAGTATGAGCGAGTCTGACTGTGAGTGGGCACGAGTCTGGAACGAGTGGGTCTGGGTTTGAGCATGTCTCGGTGTGCGTGAGCCTGAGCAGGAAAAGAGCCTAATGCGAGTTGGTTTGCGTGTGAGTGGGCCAAGGAGTGAGCAGATCAGAGAACGAATAGCGGGGCACATATGAGCGGATGGGATGAGGAGACGGGGCACGTATGAGCGAATTAGTCGAAGGACCCAACCATGTGCAGTCGTGACTACCGCCGTCGCGAGACCTGCCTTCGGTGGAGCTCCCTATGGGCAACAAACGCACGAAGGGTGCGCCGCAATGGGGCGGGCCTCCATGCGAATCATGCCACTGCCTTCGGTGGAGCTTCCTATGTGTCCACGAAACGTATGCAGGGTATGCCAAAGTGGAGGGAGGGGCATGCGAACCATGTCGCTGGGGTCGTCGGTGGAGCTCCCTGTGGGGCCACAAAACATGCGAGGGGCGGGTGTGCCACAGTGGATGGGGGGCGGCATGCAAACCATGCCACTGGAGCCTTCAATGCAGCTCCCCGTGGGACCACGAAACGTGTGAGGCGTGCGCCGAAATAGAGGGGGGCGACATGCGAACCATGCCACTGGGGCCTTCGGTGGAGCTCCCTCTGGGACCACGAAACGTTCGAGGGTGTGCCAAAGTGGAGTTGGGCGACATGCGAACCATTTCACTGGTACCTTCGGTGAAGCTCCATATGGGGCAACGAGACGTGTGAGGGGTGTGCTAGAATGGAGGGGGAGGGCGGCATGCGAACCATGCCACTGGGGCCTTCGGTGGAGCTCCCTGTGGGGCAACGAAACGTGTGATTGGTGTGCCAGATTAGACGGGGGCGGTATGCGAACCATGCCACTGGGATCTTCGGTGGAGCTCCCTGCCACGAAACGTGCGAGTGGTGTGCAAAATTAGACGGGGGCGGCATGCCAACCATGCCACTAAGACCGTCGGTGGAACTTCCTATGAGCAGGCGGGGAGGAGGAAGAGACGCAGAGAGTGTCTCTTCAAAACGAGGACACAGCTCAACACAAGATGGTTGGAACAAATCCTTCGCACATGGGAAGGTAACACATGACGGGGACTAGTGCCGTGCCACGGTGCCGTGTTGCTGTGGTGCCGCAGTGCCGTGCCATGGCGTGCAATGCCAGCTGGTGCCGTGCCGCGTGATGTGGAGTGTGTCGTGCGGTGGTGGCATGGCTCCTGTCTGGCCAGTTTGCCTTCTCGTCCTTCCTCTGCTCCTCCTCCCCTCTCCTCCTCCTCCTCCTCCTTCTCCTCCTTCTCCTCCTGCTCATCCTTCGCCTCCTCTTATACATAATCGTCCTCCTTGTTTGATTCCTGCTCGTCAGTCCCTATCCTTCCTAGTATTTCTGCTAGTTATTGTTCCAACGGCACGTCGCATTAGTTCGAGTTCCATGTCTTGAAAAGACCGACCTGGCTCGAGAAGACCTTTATGGCTGTCTGTCCCCCTCCCGTGTGTTTGTCTTGCTGCAAGCTCCCATATTTCCTTTGCCCATATTACCCTACTGGGATTCGTTTCTGGATGGGCAGCAAGGGGGTACGAGAACCGTCAAGAAAATGGCCGGCCGGAGAAGGACCCTTGGGGCCTAAAATCACAGCCTGGGGCGTGCACTTCAAGCCAAGGCCCGCCCCCCACCAAAACCCACCCGCTCTGTGGACGTGCCAATTTTAGAGGCGTCCTAGATGGGGTCGGAGTAGATAGGGTCGGAGGATCGCGCCGCATCGGCGATACATCGGCGATACATCGGCGATGCATCGGCGATGCATCGGCGATGCATCGGCGATGCACTCGCTATGCATCGGCGACGTCGGCGATGCCTCGGCGACGTCCGCGTGAAGAAAACCGGGCTCCGCATCGAGCCGCGTCGGCGATGCATCGGCGATGCGGCGCGATCGTCTGACCCCATCTGCTCCGACCCCATCTGGGAGGCCCAGAAATTTGAGCAAGACGGTCCCTGCGCGCCCTTGTGCGCTTCCGGTGCGTTTGCCCCACCGCTCTGCTCGGGGAGGTGCCACAAGCCACCCCTCCTCTCCCGAGCGTCAGCCTACGGATGCTCGGCCTCGTGCGCGCGTGCTGTCCCTGCCCGCCCTCCTGCTTCCACTCCTCCGACGACACGAGCAGCCCCGGGGAGGAGAGGAGGTTGTCGCCCATGGTGAGCGAATCGACCATGCGCGGCGGCAGGCCTGCACCCCCACCGCGGGCGGGAGGTCAGAACACCAGGGCCAATGCACACAAACGTACCGTGGGCAGGCGGCCTGAGATTCTGGCGACGCCCACGGGGAAGCCAGCGAGACCAGGCATGCGGGGTGAACGGGGACGGCGACGGCTAACGGCGGCGGCAAGGGACGGCACCGAGAGAACGGGGACCCATCAGCCCGGCACCAGGGAAGGTCCCAAAGACGAAGAACTGTCCAGCCAGAACAGGAATGGTAGCAGGTGTCAGGGGAAAGCAGCGACGACGAACCCCGCTGACGCCTGGGCGCCTCGCGTAAAAAATGCGACGGCGGCGGATCCACAAAACACCTACTTGAGTGGCAACGTCGTCATTGGCCCGAGGGCAGTAAGATCAGCTTCCACGTTCGACAAGGCCGGGGGACTAATGGAACAGCAAGAAGCCCAGATCTCCTCCACCGTGCCCCTCGTGGGGGCACGGGGCGCGCAACATCGAGTCCTTTCCCCCCCGTTCAATCACGCAATCATACTGGGCGAAGCCTGTCGAATTGTTGGGGGAAGCTGCGGGAGAAGTGGTCCTCGTAGGGACCTGCTGAGACTGGGATACTACAAACAGCATTCAAGAAAGCATTACGTGTTATGGCTTGTCATCGCTTCTTCATCGACCATTGCAAGAGAGAGGGGGGGAAGTGGCGGCGATGGAGATGAGACAGGAGATGAGGAGGTAGAGGTGGTGGGTTCCTCCTCCTCCTCCTCCTCCTTCTCCTCCGCCTCCCCCCCCAGAAGTGCCCCCGCTCGCTCGTTTGACTCCAAGATGGCAGGGCAATCCTTCTACTCACTGAACCCACTGTCAGGAGAAAGAGAGAGGGAGAGAGAGAGAGAGAGAGATAGACAAATTAGCCTGGCGAAAAACCCCACCATATGCAGTTGTCAGTACCGCAGCTGCGGGTTCATCTTCAGTGGGACTCCCCATAGGACCACGGAACGTGTGAGGGGTGTGCCGAGATGGGTGCCACTGGGGCATTCGATGAAGCTCCCTATGGGGACATGAAACACGCGCGGGGCGTGCCGACATGGGTGGCGGAAGCGCATGTGAGGGCCGCCGCTGGGGCCTCCAGTGGAGCTCCCTATGGGTCCCCGAAACATGATGCTGCTGCGGGGGGGGGGCCGGGATGGGTGGCGGAGACGCATGTAAGCGCCACTGGGGCCTTCGGTGGAACTCTCTATGAGGCCACGGAGCGCGTGAGGGGTGTACCGGGATGTGTGGCGGGGACGCATGTGAGCGCCGCCACTGGGGCCTTCGGTGCAACTCCCTATGGGGCCACGAAACGTGTGAGGGGTGTGCCGAATTGAGTGCGGGTGGTGACGCATGCGGGCGGTGCCACTGGGGCCTTCGGTGGAGCTCCCTATGGGGCCACGAAGCCTGTTGTTGTGAGGGGCGTGCCGGGATGGGTGGCGGGGACGCATGTGAGCGCGGCCGCTGGGGCCTTCGGTGGGACTCCCTATGGGGCCACGAAACGTGTGAGAGGTGTGCCGAATTGGGTGGGTGTGGGTGACGCATGTGAGCGCCGCCACTGGGGCCTCCAGTGGATGATGGGGCCACGAAACCTGTGAGGGATGTGCCGAAATGGGTGTGCGGGACGCATGCGCATGTGAGCGCCGCCACTGGGGCCTTCGGTGGAGCTCCCTATGGGGCCACGAAGCGTGTGAGGGGTGTGCCGAATTGGGTGTGCGGGACGCATGCGGGCGGCAGCACTGGGGCCTTCGGCGGAGCTCCCTATGGGGCCACGAAACGTGTGAGGGGTGTGCCGAATTGGGTGTGCGTGACGCATGCGGGCGGCAGCATTGGGGCCTTCGGCGGAGCTCCCTATGGGGCCACGAAACGTGTGAGGGGTGTGCCGAATTGGGTGTGGGTGACGCATGCGGGCGGCAGCACTGGGGCCTTCGGTGGAGCTCCTATGGGGCCACGAAACGTGTGAGGGGTGTGCCGAATTGGGTGTGGGACGCATGCGGGCGGCAGCACTGGGGCCTTCGGCGGAGCTCCCTATGGGGCCACGAAACGTGTGAGGGGTGTGCCGAATTGGGTGTGGTGACGCATGCGGGCGGCAGCACTGGGGCCTTCGGCGGAGCTCCCTATGGGGCCACGAAACGTGTGAGGGGTGTGCCGAATTGGGTGTGCGTGACGCATGCGGGCGGCAGCACTGGGGCCTTCGGCGGAGCTCCCTATGGGGCCACGAAACGTGTGAGGGGTGTGCCGAATTGGGTGTGCGGGACGCATGCGGGCGGCAGCACTGGGGCCTTCGGCGGAGCTCCCTATGGGGCCACGAAACGTGTGAGGGGTGTGCCGAATTGGGTGTGCGTGACGCATGCGGGCGGCACTGGGGCCTTCGGCGGAGCTCTGCCGAATGGGGCGCATGCGAAACGTCGGTGAGCTCCCTATGGGGCCACGAAACGTGTGAGGGGTGTGCCGAATTGGGTGTGCGTGACGCATGCGGGCGGCAGCACTGGGGCCTTCGGCGGAGCTCCCATATGGGGCCACGAAACGTGTGAGGGGTGTGCCGAAATGGAGGAGGGATGAGGGAGGAGGGGGAGAGGAGAGGAGAAAGGAGGGAACGCGGGGCACCGTCTTTTCAAAACGAGGACCCAACACCACAGGATGATTTTCGTGGACGAGGCAGGAAGGAGGAGGGGGAGGAGGAGAGGAGAGGAGAGGAGAGGAGAGGAGAGGAGAGGAGAGGAGAGGAGAGGAGAGGAGAGGAGAGGAGAGGAGAGGAGAACGCGGGGCGACGTCTCTTCAAAACGAGGACCCAACACCACAGGATGGTTGGGAAAAAAGAGAGAATGAGAGAGAGAGAGAGCGCGAGAGAGAGAGAGCGAGAGAGAGAAAGAGAAAGATAGAGAGAGAGAGAGAGAGAGAAGGCGGAAAGCCAGCGCGAAAAGCACACCGCGTGCAGCACACCTGTCGCACGGACAGCTGATCCCTCGCCCTCCTCCTTCCCATTCCCCCCACTTCACCCGCGCAGCTCCAGCTCCCAGGGGCGGCTCAGAAAAATGCGCCACCCTGGAAGCCATTCCAGAACCCTGAGCACCACTTCGGGTCGCGCGAGAGCGGAGGGCAGCCAAAGAGGGGGCTGGCGAGACAGTTGCGCGCGGCTGGTCTGATCGGCGCCCAGAGGCGCCGCGAGCGACACTGCATCAAACTGCGGGGCCGAGACCAGCTGCACGCCGCGGATCCTATACGCCCCCCTTTCCCTGAGCCACCGCTGGTCCGCCCCGACGCCCTGGGCCCAGGCATGGTGTGCGTGCCTTCCTTGTCGCGGCAAGGATAATCTAAACGCACACGCCATGCTGATGACCTGGGCTGGCTTTGGCCAGGCCTGGTGGTGTACAAAATGCCGCTCGGGAGCACTCCCTCCGCAACCCCCTCCCCCTCCCCCTCCCGCGCGGATAACTCGGCTCGAGACTTGCACGCATCAGATTCCGCAGCCTCCCCTTCTCTAGCGTCCCCCAGCCACATACCCCCCCCCTTCCTGCCCCTCCTCCTCCCCCTCCTCCTCCTCCTCCTTCTCCTCCTCCACCATGCGGCGCTGTGAGCTGTCATTTTAAGGCTCGTTCGTGTTTGCGCCGCGTTCGTGGACCTTTCATGCGGCGGTACCCCTGCACCCAATGATAACAGAGCGCCTCTTGTGCGATTGAAGCGTGCAGTTTACAGTCTGTGTTGCTCGTGCTGATGTCTCGTTCCGCTCGTGCCACCTCCTCCTCCTCCGCCTCCTCCGCCTCCTCCGCCTCCTCCTCATCCGCCTCCTCCTCCTCCTCCTCCTCCTCCTCCTCCTCCTCCGCCTCCTCCTCCTCCTCCTCCGCCTCCTCCTCCTCCGCCTCCTCCTCCTCCTCCTCCTCCTCCTCCTCCTTCTCCCGTAGGTGGCGACATCCGAACCCTACCCCTACCAACCATCAATTCTCCTGAATCGATGGGAGGAGCGGGTAGA
>CAUYUJ010015523.1:100000-125000 GCA_963575745.1 Prorocentrum cordatum | reverse complement strand
ACGGGCCCGAAGACTCCCACGAGCGCCCCTCGAGGGCCCCAAGACGAATGCTTCGAACTACAACGGGGGGGCAAAATTATTGGGTGACCTCAGGCTGTCGAGCGACTTTGACTTTTCAGCGGCATCATTGGAAAGCTGTTAGGCCAGCGTGACTCCATGATGACCCAATCTGCCTCAATATTGCCTCCAAGACGGCACAAAATGGCCCACGTTGGCTCAAGATTACTTCCACCATGGGAAGGGAGAGGAACGGGGAGGAAGAAGCGGGGAAGGTGGAAGAGGGAGGAAGGGGGAGGGGGAGGAAAGGAAGAGGGGAGCGAAAGGGACTGGAGCTTTTGGGTCCGATGAGAGTCTCTTGGTCCTGGGCCCCAGCGACACTACGACTTCGGCTCCTTCCTTCCTCGCGAGGAGGAGGCGGCGGCAAAGGTGATGAAGAAAAGAAACTGCCATGCAGGTTGGAGGGAGGGTAGAGGATGAGGTTGGAGGCAGGCCGGGGCGTAGGACTGGGGCTGAAGGAAGGAAGGACCGGGTCGGAGACGAAAGAGGAGGTACGGTTGGGAGGAAAATCGCTGTGAACGGCCCATGGAAGAAGGAAACGCGAGCATCCAGCTGGACTCGTTCCCCAGCCCCACCTTGGGTTAACCCCCTCTACGAACCCCCCCGAACCTGGGAAGGGGAGGGGAGGGGGGTGAACGGGATCTGGGTCGGGCATTTTTCGTTTGCTGCTCCCTGCTGTCACCTGCGGCGCCTCGCATATGCTTGGCCTCCAGCAGGCAGTGGTGCAGCAGGGCCTCCCCAAAGCACACCTTCTTCGAGTAAGCGACGTCTGACTTTCACTGCGAAAGGCCACGTTGAGCCATGGGCCACACCAGGGGCAGCGCACAGGACAGCGCCAATTACGTAAACTTCTGCGTCAAATCTCGAAGGAATAACAAATGATAAGCGAAAGCAGGGGGGGCGCATGTACTGATCCGAGTGTCCCAGGACGGGCATGGCCAGGCTGGGTGTGCTTCGGCGGCGGAGGTTGGCCAGGGCTGGATGGCAGGACGGGAGGAGCCACAGATCCTCCTCGTCATCCTCCTGCTCTCGTCCTCCAAGTGTGCTAGTCTTCCTCCTGCTCCTCCTCCTCCTCCTCCTCCTCCTCCTCCTTGATCTTCCACCCCGACCCTAACCATGACCCATCTCTCCGCTTCCTTCCCCTCCCCAGCCTGCTCCTCCTCCATTTCCTGTTCCTCCTCCTCCGCCTCCTCCTCGTCTCTCCTCGTCTCTCCTCGTCCCTCCGCTCCTCCTCCTCCTCCTCCTCCTCCTCCTCCTCCTCCTCCTCCTCCTGATCCTCCTGCTCCTGCTCCCGTCGCACCCGCAGACATGTTGGTATGGCGGGCCAGGCGTTTCGCCTGAGATTTTCTCACAATGTATGGTCCTGAAGCTTGAAAATTGCCACAGCTTCACGCATGGAGGGTGGGTCATTTTCGAAATGTGACTTTTGCATTCACGTCGCGAACACTCGTCTTGAACATTTGCAACGGTTTCAAGGATGGAAGGCGTGCTGCGAATTTAATGTGGTTCCCGCTTTGGCGCGCCGCGCATGTTCGTCTGAAAGTTTGCAACGGAGGGCGGAAGTGTGGCTTTCGCCTTGGCGTCGCACACAATAATCTTAAACAAATGCAGCAGCTTCAAGGATTTGTGGTTCAAGTCACAGAATTTGTGATCTGGAACGATCGAGGACTGTCAGGACACAACAAACACATTAATTCGCGGTGTTGACGTCCTCAAACCTTATAAACAAAACATGTTGCTACGCCTTTCAAAATCGAGGCGCCCGATAGTTCGGGCACTTGTCAGAAAACGCGTTCTTCAATGCTGCAAGGGCACTGCCAGATTTCGGACACCCTTGCGTGTGGGCCAAGCACTTCATGCCAGCATTCAAAAACCGCCGACCGCGCAAACGCCGAAAACAAAAATCGCCAAATTACTGTTGACGAATCTTGTCGGAATGGTGCTCCGGCAAGGAGTTGGAATCATGAGGACGCAACTGTCACTTGGATTTGCGGCGTTGAAGTCCCAGGAATGGTGTTTTGGCACGATTGGGGATTCTCAAAAGATTGTCTTCCAATAAGGAACTTCCCGTAATGAAACTGAAATCCTGTAGGAACCTACGAAAAGGGAACTTGGAGGGAGGGTATATTGCAACATCGTCGATGCATCTTGGGATTCCACTGGTCCTCCTCCTCCTTCTCCTCCTTCTCCTCCACATCGCTCGGTCACAGACGGCAAGACAAAGTCGTATTTAGCCGAATCGAGCACAGCACAGGGAATAAGCAGATAAGCGCAAGAAAGACGGGGACCACCACTAGCCGGTCCCAAGTGGGGAAGCCCCACCAGGCTACCCGCTCAAGGCGAAGGGGTCCTGAGGCTCCCGAGATGCCCACAGAGGTGGCTCCATTGAGAGGTCAGACCCAGACTCCCCCCAGCTGGGACCACGTGAGAGAGAGCAGAGGCAGTATCACGGTCGAGTATGCTGCATTCTCCATCGTCTTAAGTAGATGCGACGTGGGCGCCCACACGGCTCGCAAGCCACCACCTGGACTGGTGATGATGCTGTCGTCCTACCCCTGGAGCCGAGCACAATTCCACAGCGTGAGCGATGGAAAGAGCGCGGTGAGGGAGCTCCAGAATGCATGGGAAAGTAGCCACAACGCACTGGGTGGACAAGAGAATCGCGGATCGCAGTTGCGCGTTCTCCGAACTGCGAAGGTCACTCTGCCACACAGAGCTTCGGAGGGCCTCAGCAACCCTGGGAGCGGAGAAGAGTCCTCAGGCATGGCCCGAATAAAGGATCCCCAGCTGCCCACCGAACGAGGAATACACATAGCCATCTGTTGCCTCCCCTTGATGTTCTGGATCCAAGCACGCAGGAGCCCGTCTCACGGAGCTCCGACAATTCGAGTGAAACTGAGTGCGCCTGGTCCTGATCTCCCACACGCGCGTCCACCGATTGTCCGAAGTCTTGATCATACCCACACATCATACCCGCCAGGGACATCTCCCTCTTCCTCGTTCTCATCATCATCCTCGTCCTCCTTGCCGTCCTCCATTTCCCCTCCCCTTCCCTCCACGTCGGCCTCCTCCTCCTTCTCCTCCTCCTTCTCCTCCTCCTTCTCCTCCTCCTCCTCCTCCTCCAGACCAGCAGGGGCGGGGGAGCCTGGAAACGGGGGGGCGCAAGGTCGAGAGCGGATCCGGCCGGGAAGGGGGAGGACCAGCCACTCTGGGCGCAAAAAAAAGGGCGGCCCCCTCAGAGTCGAGCGGCCCACGGGCAGGGCGGAGAGATCATCCACACAGAGGGAGCGGCCCCACAGATCCGACACTCCCAAAAGATAGGAGCGGCGGGATTTCGGCAGTCTTCGGCCTGCCCTCGCCGGGCCTCGAGAGCGTCAAAAACCACTCGGGACGAAAAACCGGCCCCCAGGGAAGCGGTCCGGACCTCCAGGGCCCCACGCATCGAGAAAAATTGAAGCAGCCGGATGTCTGGGGCCGAAGCACTAAAACGATGGGGCCTCGATGGCATTGTCGCGGAGCGAGCTCCGGGGCCCCCCGCCCGCTCCCCGCCGAGGCACCCAGGTGCGCTCCGGCGCTCTGGCCCGCGAACAGCATGTTGTCCACGTCTCCTCCCCCGTCTCCCTCTTCACCTCCTACGAGCCTCGGAAAGCAAATATTGACACACCGTTCAAAGTCGAAGCGCCCAATAATTCGGGCACTTGTCAGAAAGCGCGTTCTTCGATGCTGCGAGGGCACTGCCGGATTTCGGACACCACTGCGTGTGGGCCAGACACCTCATGCCAGCATTCAAATAGGCCCCACCGCGCAAGCGCCGATAACAAAGACCGTCCATGTATTTTTGACGAGTCTTGCACCGTACATCGACAAATGGTTGCATCACTTAAGGCGGGCCTTCAAATGCGTGCCTGAACACTCATGAACACTCCCCCCCTTCCACCCATCTATCATTGGACGCGAGAAGGAGCTGCCCAAGAAGTCGGGCGATCGACAGAATGTTGCACCACCGAGCTGTTTCGTTGATCCCTTGAATCAATCACAATAGGACTTCCCGTGTCGGCGCCCAAGGGTATACCATTTTGCCCATATACCCTACTCCACCTCCCTCTCCTCCCCCCTCCTTCTCCCCACCCCAAACCTCCAAACTGAAGGGCTTGGACACTTGGGGTTCTCCTCCTCGCCCTCCCTCGTCCGCCTCGTCGTCAACCTCCTCCTCCTCCTCCTCCTCCTCATCATCATCCGCCTCGTCCGCTTCCTCCTCCTCCTCCTCCTCCTCCTCCTCCTCCTCCTCGTCCGCTCCCTCCTCCTCCTCCTCCTCCTCCGCCTCCTCTCCCTCCTCCTCCTCCTCCGCCTCCCCTCCTCCTCCTCCTCCTTCCTTCCTCTCCTCCTCCTCCTCATCATCATCATCATCCTCCTCTCCTCCTCCCCCCTCCCCGTCCACCTCTTTCCTCCCCTCCTCCTCCTCCCTTCCTCACCTCTTCCTCCTCCTCCTCCTCCACTTCCTGCTCCTCCTCTTCCTCCTCCTCCTCATTCCTCCTCCTCTCTTCCTCCTCTCCTCCTCCTCCTCCTCTCCTCCTCCTCCTCCTCCGCTCCACTATTCCTCCCCCTCTCCCCTCCTCCTCCCGTGTTTCACAATCCCACTGCAGCCCACTCCCCCGCTGGGGCTGGGGAGGGAGGCCCCCGCGGCGGCGGCCAGTGCTCCGGAGAGCGCGGAGCGCCAACGCCGCCGCCGTGGGGGGAGCGCGGAGGGTCGTGGTTGATGTTTCAGCTGCGCGCCGTTTTGCAGGAGGCCCCCCCGAGACCTCAGGCGAGGGGGGTCTCGATTTTCGTCGGCTCCGCACTCTTGCTTATTGCGGAGCAAATCAGGCAGGCAACATCCAGGCAATGTCCAACTCCTCCTCCTCCTCCTCCTCCTCCTCCTCCTCCTCGCCTCCTCCGCCTCCTCCTCCTCCTCGCTCATCTCTCCTCCTCCTCTCTCCTCCCTCCTCCTCCTCCTCATCGACCTCCTCCTCCTCCCCTCCTCCTCCTCCTCTCCTCCCCAGCATCATCATCATCATCATCATCATCATCATCATCATCATCATCATCATCTCATCATCATCATCATCATCATCATCATCATCATCATCATCATCATCATCATCATCATCATCATCATCATCATCATCATCATCATCATCATCATCATCATCATCATCATCATCATCATCATCATCATCATCATCATCAGCATCATCATCATCATCCTCATCATCATCATCATCATCATCATCACATCATCATCATCATCATCATCATCATCATCATCATCATCATCATCATCATCATCATCATCATCATCATCATCATCATCATCATCATCATCATCATCATCATCATCATCATCATCATCATCATCATCATCATCATCATCATTAGCACCACCACCACTACCACCACCACCACCATCATCATCATCATCATCATCATCATCATCATCATCATCATCATCATCATCATCATCATCCTCATCCAAATCCTCATCATCATCCTCATCCTCATCCTCCTCCTCCTCCTCCTCCTCATCATCATCATCATCACCATAATCATCATCATCATGCTCATCATCGTCATCATCATCATCATCAGCATAATGAGCATCATCATCATAATCATCATCATCATCATCATCATCATCACCATTACCGTCACCATCATCATCAGCATCATCAGCAGCATCAGCATCAGCATCATCAACATCATCATCATCCTCATCCTCATCATCATCATCATCATCATCATCATCATCATCATAAGAATCATCATCAGCAGCATCATCAGCATCATCATCCGCATCCTCATCATCATCCTCATCATCATCATCACAATCATCAGTATCATCATTATCAGCATCATCATCAGCATCGTCATCAAACTCATCGTCATCGTCATCATCACCATCAGCAGCATCATCATCGTCATCAGCATAAACATCATCAGGAGCATCATCATTGCCATCATCATCATCATCATCATCATCATCATCAGCATCATCATCATCCGCATCATCATCAGCAGCATCATAACCATCATCATCATCATCAGCAGTCATCATCACCATCGTCATGATCATCATCGTCAGCATCAGCATCAGCATCAGCATCAGCATCAGCATCAGCATCATCATAATCAGCAGCATAATCATCGTCATCACATCATCGTCAGCATCATCATCAGCATCATCATCAGCATCATCATTGCCATCATCATCAGCAGCACCAGCATCATCATCAGCATCATCCTAATCAGCATCATAATCATCGTCATCAGCATCCTCATCATCAGCATCATCATAATCAGCACCATCATCAGCAACATAAGCATCATCATCATCGACATCATCAGCGTTATCATCTCCACCATCACCATCATCATCATCAGCATCATCATCAGCAGCATTATCATCAGCATCATTCGTATCGCCATCATCATCACCGCCATCATCATCAGCGGCATCAGCACCATCATCATCGTTGCAACATCATCCTGAACATCATCAACATCAGCGGCAGCATCCTCATCAGCACCATCATCGTCATCACCAGCAACATCACCATCATCAGCATCATCATCAGCATCAGTATCGTCAGCAGCATCATCATAATCATAATCAGCAGCAGCAGCATCCTCATCATCATCATCAGCATCAGCATCAGTACCATCATCAGCATCAGCATCAGCATCATTATCAGCAGCATCATCAACAACAGCAACACTACTATCATCATCATCATCATCATCATCAGCATCATCATCGCAGCAGCAACAGCAGCAACAACAACAACTGCATCAGCAACACCAACAGCAACAACAACAACTACAACAGCAGCCAACAACGACAACAATGACAACAACAACAACAAAAACAACAACAAAAACAACAACAACAACAACAACAACAACAACTACAACGACAACAACAACAACAACAACAACAACAACAACAACAACAACAACAACAACAATAACAAACTTATCATCATCAGCATCAGCCTCATCATGAGGAGGAGGAAGAGGAGGAGGAGGAGGAATACCAGGAAGAGGAGGAGGAGGAGGAGCAGGAAGAGACAGAGGGAATGCGGGGGGCGAGGAAACGTGCACCTTTCGTGCCCCTTCTGGGCCCGCAGGGGGGCCCCTGTAGGGCACGAACGGGCACGTGTCTTCGGCCCTCCCCCAGTTATCGCCCCTCCGTTGCACAACGCCCGAGCGGTCTCAGCCCTACGGCCTCTGGTGGCCGGACAGAAGGTGCCCACACCAACGGCACGAAAACCACACAACGTGATGTTGAGCAACATCTCGCATAACGTATGTCCCGCCCGCCTCCCACGCTCAGCCCAATTTGAGTTGTCGCCAAAGTTTAGGTGCCCACATTTTGTCCTTCCCGCGTCACCTCGCGTATTTCTTGGATACACTTCGGTAGCGTTGTCTTGGCGCGATGGGCGTGCACACTTTGTGACCACCCACCGTCGGGGCGCGGAGGGCCCTGGCGGGCGGCGCCAGAGGCGGCGCTGTCCTTTTGGCCCAATGGGGACTGCAACTAGGGGGGCTGCTTGCATTGCCCCGACAGCCGGCCAAGGTGCACAAGTGAGAGGGAGGTTCTCGTGGGTGGTGGCTCTGGGCGAACAAGGACAAACTGCCACAAGGACAAAATCGGAGGCTGATGCTACGGAGATCAGCCGTCTCTCGCAAAGGGTGCCACGGATCGAAGCCCGACGGGTGATAGGCGACAGGTCGAGAAACCAGAAACGTTCACATGGCCCACATCTCCCCCCTGCCCGAGGGAGGGGTCTGTCAGCGCAGGCGATCCAAACCCTATAAGGTTGAATATATGCACCTCCAACTTGAGAAACGAACTGGAAGCTCTGTTTGAAAAAATTAGACCCTCTGGAAGGGGCTGGGAAGAGACAGCAGTGTAAGATAGAGGCCCTATCTGGAAGCCGCGCGAACGTGTGAGATACACATGTGGCACCTGAGACGCAGAGAAGGTTGTCCTAATTCGCCTCTTCTAGTGTGGACGGCCCCCCAAACCATCACACAGCTCGGCATTCCTGAAGTGTCTTTACGACCGCCCATCACCCATCACTCTCCACCGCTACCCTCCATGCAAGGCCTGCCTGCCTACTCTCCATCTCTACTGCCGCCCATCGACCACCGGCCACAGCTCCTCCGAAGGACGCAATGTTCTGGAAAATCCACCTGACACCGCGGCTAACGTTCTCGACCATGTCCTCCGCTTTTTTTCCCCTCTCTTTCTCTCTCTCTCTCTCTCCCTTCTGTTTTCTCTCTGTTTACATACACATACATACTTACTGACTTACATACATACAGACAGACAGACAGACAGGCCGACAGGCAGACAGACAAACAGACAGACAGATAGATAGGCAAACAGACATACAGACACACACACATGCATGCATGCATAAATGCATGCATACATACATACATGCATGCATGCACGCATGCATACATGACATAACATAGCATAGTATAACGTACCACACACTATCATGGCATATATATATACGTATATATATACATACCGTCATACATACATGCATGCATGCATACATACGTATCTACATGCATGCGTGCATGCATGCATCCATACATACAGAGATACAAATGCATACATACACACATACATGCTAACTTACATAGGTACACACATGCATAAGTACAAACAAACATACATACATGCCTGCATACACACGCACAACTACAAACACATACATACATACATACATACATACATACATACATACATACATACATACATACATACATGCATACATATGCCTATGCATACACATGCCTTCATACATAAAGGTATACGTACATACATACATACATGCATGCATGCATGCATGCATGCATGCATACGTAGATACATAGATACATACATACGTACTTACATACAAACATACATGCGTACATACGTATACACATAAACATACATGCATACATACGTACACACATACATACATAGATGCATACATACATGCACACGTACATACATACCTAACTATCTACCGACGCACAGACATACATACATAATTACAAACATAACTAAATACACACGTACATACATACATACATGCATACATATGCATGCATGCATGCATGCATACATGTACGTCCACCTACAAATACATTCATAAAGTCGTACATACATATATTCATACATACATGCATGGATACATGCATGCATGCATACGTACATACATGCATGCCTGCATACATACGTGCATACCTACATAAACACATATACATACATACATGCATACATACATACATACATGCATACATGCATACATGCATACATGCATACATGCATGCATACATACACACATACATGCATGCGCACACCATACATACATACATACATACATACATACATACATAAGTAAATACATACATACATGCACACGTTCATAAATACCTAATTACCTGTCAGCCTACACACATACATACATACATACATACATACATGCATGCATACATACATACATGCATACATACGTGCATGCATACATACCTACATACATACATGCATGCATGCATGCATACACACATATGCATGCATGCATACATACATACATGCGTGCATACATACATACATACATGTATGCACACGTGCATGCATACATACAAACATACATGCATGCTTGCATGCACACACTGCATACGGATATGCATACATGCATGCATGCACAAGTTCATACATACACATACATCTACATACATACATGCATACATACATGCATGCATGCACACACATATGCATGCATGCATACATACATCCGTGCATACATACATGCATACATACATATGTGCATACATACATATATACATACATACATACATACATACATACATACATGCACACACACATACATGCATGCAAGTACATACGTGCATACATACATACATATACGCATGCATGCATGCATGCATGCATGCATGCATACACACATATGCATGCATGTAGACATACATGCATACATACATACATGCATGCACACGTGCATACGTACGTACATACATAAATGCAGACAGACAGATATGCAGACGCACATACATACATGCATGCATGCGTACATACAAGCATACATGCATGCATGCATGTACGCCTGCACAAACGCAGATGCATGCACGCATACATACATACATACATACATACATACATACATACATACATACATACATACATACATACATACATACATACATACATACATACATACATGCATGCATGCATGCATGCATACATACATACATACATACATGCATACACACATACATGCATGCATGCACACGTGCATACATACATACATACATACATACATACATACATACATACATACATACATACATACATACATACATACATACATACAGGCATGCATACATGCATGCATGCATGCATGCATGCATGCATGCATACATACATACATACATGTACATGCATATATACATGCATGCATGCATTCATGCATACGAGAGAGCGTGATCCGCCGCCGCTTTACTGTTGAAAATTCCCCCCCCTTTTCCTCCAGAACCCGGGGGTCCCCCCCCCCCCCTCCGAGAAGTCCCCCCCCCCCTGCTCGAACCTCCCCCCTTCCCCCCGGCCGGCAAAACTCTCCCCTCCCCTAACCCCCCCCACCCCCTCCGGAAAAGCGAGGGGAGTCGCTACCGGTTCGAACCCCCCCCCCCGTCCGGAAAAAACCGGGGGGGTCACTAGGTTCGAACCCCTCCCCCCCCCCTACAGAAAACCAGAGGGGGGTCACTACCGGTTCGAACCCCTCCGCCCCCCCCCTTCTCCAGAAAACCGGGGGGGTCACTACCGGTTCGAACCCCACCCCCCTCAAAAACCGGGGGGGATCAGGGGGTCACTACCAGTTCGAACCCCCCCCCCTCCCTTCGAATACCGGGGAGGGTCACTACCAATTCGAACACCCCCCCCTCCCTTCGAATACCGGGGGAGGGGTCACTACCGGTTCGAACCCCTCCCCCCCCCCACTCGAATACCGGGGGGGGTCACTACCGCCTCACGCTCACCGCCAGCAAACGACTCCCTGGTCCCTACCACCGTCCGCACCATATCCACCACTGCTGTCCCCAGCACCAGTCCTCACCACCACTGTCCCCACTGTTCCAACCACCGTCCCCACTGTCCCCACCAGTGCTCCACCACTGTCGCACTGTCCCCACTGTCCCCACCACTGTTCCCACCACAGTTCCACTCTCCCCACTTTCTCCACGGCCCCAACCACTGTCCCACTGTCCCCACTGTCCCACTGTCCCCGCCGCTATCCCACTGAGCTGTCGCACTGTTCCCACCACTGTCCCCACTGTCCCCACCACTGTCCCCACTGTACCTCTGTCCCATTATCCCACCGCCGTCCTCGCCACCGCCCTCACCACTGTCCCCACCACAACTCCAGTCCCACTGTTTCCACCACATTCCCGCTGTCCCCTCCCCACTGTCCCCACCACCACCGTCCCCACCACTGTCCCACTGTCCTACTGTCCCCGCACCACTGTCCCCACCACCACCATTCCCACCACTGTCCCAGCATCCCCCCATTGTCCAACTGTCCCCACCATTGGCGGCCAAGGGGGGGGGTGGAAGGGTTCGAACCAGTAGTGGCACCCCCAATTTTCGAGGGGGGGGTGTTCGAACTGGTAGTGAGCCCCCCCGGCCGGTTTTCGAATGGGGGGGGGGTCGAACCAGCAAAGACCCCCCCTCTTTCCATGATGGACTGGGGGGGGGGGGGTTCGAACCGGTAGTGACCCCCACCAGTTTTCGAGATGGGGGGGGGGACAGGTTGGGAACCCCCAGTGACCCCCCCTGGTTTTCCGACAGCAGCGGTAGAACACGCTCTTACATACATGCATACGTACTTACATACATACATACATACATACATACATACATACATACATACATACATGCATGCATGCGTGCATACATACATACATACATACATACATACATGCATGCATGTATGCATGCATACATGCATGCATACATGCATACATACATACATACATACATTACATATATATATATATATATATACACGTACATACATACGTACATACATACACATGTGCATGCATGCAGACATACATGCATACATACATATATGCATTCACACGTGCATACATATAAACATACATACATCTATACATTCATACATACATGCATGCACACGTGCATGCATATCAACATACATTCATGCATACATGCATGCATCCATGTATACACACATGCATGCATGCATACATACATACATGCATGCATACATACATACATACAGACATGCATGCGCACGTGCATCCATGCCCTCATACATACATACATATATACATACATGAATACATACATACATGCATACATGCATGCAAGCATACATGCATGCATACATAATTGCATGCGTACATACATGCATGCATGCATGCATGCATGCATGCATACGGACACACATGTACATGCATACGCACATGCATACATACATGCATGCATGCGTACACACATATGACTGAATGCATACATACATCTCTACATACATGCATACAAACATGCATACATGCTCACATGCATGCATGCACACGTGCATACATGCATACATACATGCAGACTACATACATACCTACATGCATACATACAAACATGCATGTATGCCAGCATGAACACACATGCACGCCTGCATGCATACATACATGCATACATACATGCATGAATGCACACGTGCATACATACATACATAATTTCATACATACATACACGCATACATACATACATGCATGCATGCATGCATACAGACATGCATGCATACATACATACATGCATGCATGCATACACACATATGCATGCATGCATGCATGCATGCATGCATACATACATGCATGCATACATACATTCATGCACACGTGCATACATACATACATACATACATACATGCATGCATACATACACACATGCATACATACATACATACATGCATACATACATGCATGCATGCACACGTGCATACAGACATACAGTCATGCATGCATACATACTCTCATGTATGTATATGCATGCATGCATGCATACATACATGCATGCATGCGTGCATATAGAAATTCATGCATACATAGATACACAGATGCATACACACGTGCAAACATACATACATACATACATACATACATACATACATACATACATACGTACATACATACATACATACATACATACATACATACATACATACATACATACATACATACTTGCATATATGCATTAATGCATGCATGCATACATACATGCATGCATGCATTCATGCATGCATACATGCATGCATACATACATGCATGTACATGCAGACAGGCAGACAGACAGAAAGACAACACGAGGCGTCCAAGAGGCCTCCGGACGTCCCCAAGACGACTCCAAGAAGTCCCCACAGGCTCCCAGACCATGCAAGATCCCTTCTGGAAGGCCCACGAGGTCCCCAAAACGTCCCAAGAGAGCTCCAAGATGGCCCCCGAAAGGGCCCTGAAAGGCTGAACTCGTCCCAGTCCTTTCGGAAAACATACATCTTCAGTCTCTACAAGTGGCGGGCTGCACCAGCGTGCGCGACGACCCCAGACGCCGCCCAGACCGCCCCCAAACAGCCGAGAAGGCCCCCAAGAGAGCCCGAAGACAGCCCAAGAGGGCCCCAGGAAGGCCCAAGACGGCCCAGAAAGCCCGCCCCTGCAAGCCCCCAGGGGAGCCCAGCCCCCAGACACCCCAGACGCCGCCAAAACCACCCTAAAACAGCCCAAGAAGCCCCCAAAGAGCCCAAAGACGGCCCAACAGGGACCCCAGAAGGCCCGAGACGGGCAGGAAGGCCCCTGGAGGCCCCCAGGGGAGCCCACAGGAGACCCCCAGACACCCCCAAGAGAGCCCACGGACGCTCACAGCTCCAGAAGACAGCACAGAACAATCCCAGGGCGGCCTCAGAGGACTTCTAACATCGCTCAAAGATGCCCCAAGTCTTGGGGCGTGTCGCGTTGTCGTGAGCCCCTCTGGGGCCGTCTGAAGCTCTTCTGGAGGCTCTCTTTGGTCCACTTGGGGCCTTCTTGGGGCAGTCCTCAGCCCTCCATTGCTCCTGTGAGGAGCCCAGAAGCCAGACCTAATCAAGATGTGTGGGACCCAACACATCGTCAAAAACCATAGAAATGGTTCTGGTCCTTGACTGATTTAGACACTATGGGATTCTTCCTGAGGCCCTGTTGGGGCGGCCCTCATTGGGCGATCTGAGAACCGCTTGTGCCCTCTGGGGCTCTCTCGGATTCGTCTGCAAGTTATCCTAAGAACTCGTGGGTGCACTGGGGCCGTCTTAAGAGCTCTTGGAGCATCTGGGAGGAACAAGAGGAGGTTGCAGAGGGGAGGAGTGACTTGCCAAGGCCCTAGGACTGAAGGGCGCCAGCCATACACCCACACCGCCCGTTCTGGGCTAAGGATTGGTGTAAACGCCCTCCTGGCCATAGCAAAGGCCCTGGGCCCCCCGGGGCCTGAATATGAGAAAGGTGCGCGCAGGATTTACTATTACTTCACCTCGTCCCGCCCCCCAAGCGTCTCGACTAAAATCCTTCCCCCCCAAAGTAGGGAATGGAGGATGGCAGGGGCAAGGGAAGGAGGAGGGCGTAAAGAAGGAGGGGGGAGTAGGGGGAGGGGGGAACGGGAAGGGGGAGAAGGGGACAATGGGAAGGACTGGCGCGAAGCATCACCAAGAAACAACATAATCACAAACGCAGTTTTTGACGCCATCCAGCTTACCCTCAGGACCACCTCTGGACTCTAAGAACCATGGTCGATGCAAGAATGCTCGCCTCCTCCTTCTCCTCCTCCTCCTCCTCTGCCTTCTCGTTCCTTACTCCTCCATCCTCCAGCCTCCATCCTCACTCCTCTCTTCTCCCCCTCATCTTCCTCGTCCTCCTGCTGCTGCTGCTCCTCCACCTCCTCCTCCTCATCCTTCTTCTGTTCCTCCTCCTCCTCCTCCTCCTCCTCCTCCTCCTCCTCCTCCTCCTCCTCCTCCTCATCATCATCATCATCATCATCATCATCATCATCATCATCATCATCATCATCATCATCATCATCATCATCATCATCATCATCATCATCATCATCATCATCATCATCCTGCATATGTTACTCCTCGTTAGTTTCTTTATTTTCCTCCTCCTCCTTCTCGTCCTCCTCCTCCTCCTCCAACCTCCTCGTCCTCTATCCTCCTCGGGTCCGGGATCTGCGCGAACGGAAAATTCCGGTAGTCTATGCAAACCAGCACCCGCCAGCCCGCCTCGCCGGGCCCAGGGCTCGAGGGGTCCTTTGCGCAGCCCTGCGCACGGCGCCCCGCCGTGCAACGCTGGCGTCTGGCCGACGCCATCGAAGCAGAGGACGAGACGCGGGCGCCGGAAGGAGCTCTCGCAGAGCGCAGGAGGGGCCTCAGAGTCCATCTGACACCACTTTGGCCAAATCGCTTCGTCAAGAACTGCGAGAGCAAAGGCTGCATTGAGCACCTCCAGTGAAGATCGCGAGGCAAATCCCCATGAGTATGGGGAATCTCTGCGCGCCGCCGCGCTGGTCCCAGCCACGCTGGGGCCTGCAAGGGCCGAGCCTGGGCCCAGGATCGGCGTCCGCGCGCTTCGGGCTGAGCCGCGATGCGCACGAGGTCGAGGCGCGGGCTCGGGGGGGGGGGCCCTCGCAAGAGGGCCGCGAGGGGCCTCAAGCGATCCTGGAGGGGCCCATCCCGGGCCCACGGCCCTCCGCGAGATCGGACGCAAGACTTGATCGAAGCCCCTCGCCCCCCGAATCTCGCTGTTCGGCGGCGCGCGCAGCGCGGCCCGCGGGGTCCGAGGAAGCATTGCAGTCGCCGACTTCGGCGCGAGCTTCGACATTGGGGGTCCGGGGGCGCCACGCCACGGGGAAAAGGCCTGCGCCCGGATGTCGCGGAAGGATGCGGGATCGGTGTCTGCGACTCCCTGGCCAAGCCAAGAGGCGCAGAGATCCTGCGCCCAGCATGGGCCCTGCCGGCATCGGTGCAGTGGTCGGTTGACGCCCCACGACTCCAGCAGAGCGCACCGAGGGAGGGAGCCGAGCAGGGCAGGGCTGCTTCGTAGACGCCCAGGGCTGCTGAGCAGACGCCAGGTATGGCCGGACCTGGGACAGAGGAACAACCTTCAAGAACATGAGGCCCTCCGCTGCCAAACTGAAGAACGTTCGAGGGTATCCTCCCCCAGGATGCACAAGAACATCCAACAAACACGAAGAACATTAGGGCACCCTACCCGAACCGACTCCGATCTTACACCTCGGTCCGTAGGGGGGGTCGAGGTCGGGATACTTCTCCTCCTTTGACATTGCAATCGTGTGGGGGTAAGGGGGGGGCCAGATCCTGAGGCATGCCAACGTCGGGAGTTGGTTTTTAGTACCGCGTGGATCCCTCAACCCTGAAAACTCGCTGCTTTCCGATAGCGCAGATCGAGAAACATCGGCCGATAGCATGCCGCCAGTAGCCTTCAACCTTGCACGCTCACGCTGGCGTCGCAGCCGCGTTCACCCGGCACCGATCCCACCATTGATTGGCCCTTTGGTGCCTGGCTGGCGAAAGACGGTCGGAAACATAAGTTCGATGTTGCCTCCTAAGTTTCGTCCTTGTGAAGACACACCTGCGATCCTCCACCAAGAGCCATGGGGAAACACCGCCTTCTGAAAAATAGACGCCTAGCAACAGGAGCACCGAACGAGCCCCCCCCGCACCTGGTGTCGTAACGTTAGCGGACGAAGTGTTGTGAGATAAACGCCCACTTTTGCAAGGGGTCCATCGCTTCCCCATCAACCTTGAAATACGGGTGCGACAGGGGGACGCGTTTCGATGTATTTTCACCTCGACCTGATATGGGCGTTTATTTCGCAGCCAGCGGTAGCAAGCAGAGGCCCACGGGGCCACGGTTCACGACCTCCGATGACTGTCGAGACCGTCATGGATCCCGGATAAGATACTGACAAAGGGCTTCCCCGTACCGTTAAACATGTCGGCGACCCACTATGCCTGTGTCGACTCCAGCACGAGTCTTGGACGAAGCACCCTCTGGAAGCGAACTTCCAGCGACGAAGGATGACTTGAATGTATTCCGAGCGAAGGCGCGTGGCGGCAGTGGCGCGGACCGTTCGATAATGCCAGCGTCAACACACCGCAACCCAAGCTGCACGTTGTAGCTCCTATGGCCTGACGGCCAGGAAGGCGGGATACGTGATCGATATAACAACTCTCAGCACGTTTCCTCCTCCTCCCGCTCTTCCTCCTCCTCCTCCTCCTCCTCCTCCTCCCTTCGTATCCTGCTCCTCTTCCTCTCGTCCTCGACCTCTTGTGCACGTCGACACCACGAGGCCGCAATCTGACAGTCGAGCTGGTCGCGAGTCCTAGAAATCGCGTTGTACACACATAAGGAGCACGTGCGTATTGAAACGATTCGCCTGCCACGGAAGCCCTGTCCAGACTATGCACGCAGACCCGAGGTGAGGTGCCTGATACCCACAGCACACGCTGCGCAAGTGTGCGCAGATCGGCACGCCATGGCACATCGTGCTGGGATGATGGCCCGCGAGGGAGCAGTAGCGTTACGAGCGCATGCTTGCAAAGACAACGAAGATGTAGAAAACGGCGACAACAGCATCAATACGCAACGACGCGTTACGAAAGCGAGCCGTCCCCCCTCCCCTTCCTCCACCTCATCCTCGTCCACCGACTCCAAAAGAAGAACAAACGACATAAGCATTAACTGTTGGCGCTCCGCGCAGATTTCTTGGATCTGCGCGGGGCCACCCTCCCTGGCACGCGGAGCGCGCCAAGGGCGGCGCCGGAGGCGCCGCCAGGGGAGCCCGGCGCGGATCCAAGAAATCCGCGCGGAGCGTCGAAAATTTATGTCTGTGCCTTTTTTCCGTCTTCGAGACTCGTGGCTGCTGCTCGCCCCGGAGTGCCCGTTCCTCTCTCGCGTGCCGCCAATCATACAACCTGCCTCGGCCGAAGAGCCAGCGGCAAACAGCGCTCGCAGTCTCGAGCGCGAGCCCGTGCCTGGAGCAGACTTGGCCAGAAGATCCCCCTTGTAGGAGCCCGCTTGACAACATACGCGTCAACAAACGGACACATGGAATACTGCTGGCAAAACCTCTGAGGCCAAGATACGCTTCTCTGCCGCTCAGCGAGTCCTCGAGACAAGACAAATGGGCGGCGAGGACCCACCACAACGTGTCTTGGATGCGATCGCAAGTTGGGTTCCTGAGGACTGGTCGTTTCCGCTCGCCCGCAAAGCCTGCCCGCTCGGTTAGCTCTGATTCTCGCCGTCGCAGGGAGCGCACAGCTTTCACCATTTGGTACTCGGCCTGACTTGTACAGATCATGGACATGTATACGATCCCCCTGCTCGCTCCTGAGAGGAAAACGCACACGCACCCTCTGCCATCCCCCAGCCTCGCTTCCCCCTCTTCCTCCTCCTCCTCCTCCTCCTCCTCCTCCTCCTCAATGCCGTTCCCTTCTGTACCGCTCCTCCCTGGCGCAGGGGGCGTGTGTTTCGCTGGAGAGTTCCTTACGATGCACGATCCTGGAACTTCAAATTTGAAACGAATCAAACAATTGTGAGGGGGAGTTCGTTTCCAAGATGAGGATCTCGCCGTAGCGCCGCACACAATTGTCTTAAAATCTTGACGGACCTACAAAGATGGAGGGCGGTTCATTTTAATGGGAGGCCCTCGCCTTGGCGCCGCAGGCATTCGTCTTGAACGCGTTCAAGACCTACATGGATGAAGAGCGGTTCCCTTTTCAAAATAGAGCCCATGGAGGAAGGCTCCTTTTCAAAATAGGGTACCGCTTGAGACTTCCTCCAAAATCAACAGGTGCACCGATGGGGGCGGTTCTTTTTCAAAACAAGGCTCTCGCCGGACATTCCGCTGAGCTATATGATCGTTCCTTCTCGCCTTTATTCGCTAGAAGGACGCAACCGAGCTCCCTGTCAAAATACGGCTAGACCTAGGACAGAAGAACATCCTTCAGGAACCTGAGGCCCTCCGCCAGCCAAACTGAAGAACGGTGGAGGATACCCTCCACCAAAAATGCACAACTACACTCAACGGACACGAATATCATCAAGGTACCCTCCCTCGGCCCGAATGTGCAGACTCGCCTAAATGGCAGACCCGTAAAGTGCTCGTTTCAGGGGGTGCTTCTGGCAGTGAACAGAAAGGAGTGTAGGGACTTGTGAGGAGGAGACTTGTGAGGAGGGGACTTATGACTGGAGGGTGTGTTGCAGCATTGTTGGTGTATCCCAAATTTACTCTGGACCTCCTCCTCCTCCTCCTCCCCCTCATCCTCCTCCTCCTCCTCCTCCTCCTCCTCCTCCTCCTCCTCCTCCTCCTCCTCCTCCTCCTCCTCCTCCTCCTCCTCCTCCTCCTCCTACCTCCATTCCTCCTCCCTGTCGCATCCTCCTCCCTCCCTCCTCCTCCTCCTCCTCTCCTCCTCCTCCTCCTCCTCCTCCTCCTCCTCCTCCTCCTCCCGCACCTCCTCCTCTCTCCTCCTCCTCCTCCTCCTCCTCCTCCTCCTCCTCCTCCTCCTCCTCCTCATCCTCCTCCTCCTCATCCTCCTCACTGGCCATCTCTTCACACTGAGCAATGCATTCGGCGCAACTGGGTCAACCATTCCAAGCAAACGAAAAACAAACGAGTTAATCAAGCAATGTGCGAGAAGTGTCACACACGTGCAGCAGCTCTCTTCGCCCGACATGTCTGCAGCAAGAGAATCAGCAGAAAGCAAACGGGTCCTGAGGGCAACGGCCTGTGTCGGTTCTTCACACTGAGCTGCTTTTGACGGTCCCAAGGCCCGGGAAGGGCCCCCAAGGGACCTCCAGAACAGCGAAAAGCCGTGGGACACATTTCCCTCAAAACCCGTTTGCCACACGGCGAAAGACGCAGCTCGAGAGCCGGAGGCGACGACAGGGGCGAATAGCCTGGGGAGGAGCAATACATGTATCCAAGGGCGCCGATGGTCCATATCTTCGGCGGAACTCCCAGAGGGATACGTGTAATGCCCGTCCCTGGGCTGTTCGCCCCTATCGTCCCCTCCGAGGAAGGCGTGCCGAGGCCTATCACAAAGCCGCCTCCCATGATGGCGACGACCACCGGAACCTTGGGCCCCTCGCCCTGCTGGGCCAGGGAGGCCTGCAGCGGGTAGATGGGAGGATTTGGTTTGCGTCGTCCTGCCATCGGCCTCTCTGTGCTCCTTTCTGCGCTGGGCGGATGTGAAAGCATGGCGCGTTGCGTCCCGAGAGAGAAAGAGGAAGAGAGAGAGAGAGAGAGAGACAAAAAAAAAGCCAAATGCGCCGATTTAGGCATATGAACACAAACTAAGGCTGCTACCAGTGCGGACGCATGTAGTGCCAAAAAGAGATGGCTGAAGACGGGGTGCCCATGAGGGCGCGGAGCAGGTGCAGTGGGAACTGGGAGCAGCGTTCTCATCTTTTGTTTTGACGTTGGTCATACATGAGCATCTTGGCTGCTGCGTTCTTCCAGTGACGCTGCGCCTGCGAGACACGAGAAAAAGGTGAAAGACTACCGACTTAGGCCTGCAGGCCAACATATTACGCCTGGCGAGCGTAGCAAAGAATAGAAAGGCGCAACAGGTAAAGAAAAAGACAGTGGGCCCGCAAGGGCACAGAGTGTACGCCTGCCAGGCCGAGGTGGAGAGAGGGAACCAAGCGTAACAATAAGACACAGCATGCCATCGGGGATAAACCCTCCTCCTCTTCCTCTTCCTTCTCCTCCCCCTCCTCTTGCTCATCGCCCCTCCAGATTGCCCAACTTTGCTCATCGCGCCCCACGACGCGCGACGCGCGGCTCCCTTCGCACCCTCGCGACGCCCCCCTGAAAAAGGGCGCCTCGGCAACACAAGCCGCGGCGTCGGCGCGCGAAGCGCGATCCTCCTCGCGCCCCCTCGTAGACGGGCGCGCTCCACCACTCGCAAAGTGACTACTCGCGAGTGACCTGAATCCGCCGCGGGGGATTTACGATCCATGACGTCGAGGCAAGCTTGTGTTCTTCTGACGTTTGCGAGTAGACACTTTGCGAGCAGTGGAACGCGCTCGGTGACCTCGGGTGACCTGCTTGCGGCAGGTTCGTGCGGCGTCCGCGCGCGCAAAGGCTCTTGACACCGCGTCGACGGGTCAACCTTGAATCGATCGCGGCTCCGATCGTTCAAGGTTGAATTCCGTCGGGCCCAGTGGCGTTACCGCGTCCCTCGGTGCTTCCGCGTCGCAGAATGGACGCCTTCGCCGGCGTCGCCGGCGCGCCAACGCCGCACGAGCCTACCGTAAGTTCCCTCGCTCCTCCTCGTTTGGTAGGCGGCACTCCTGGACACCTCCGCGGCGGGGGGCATGGGGGCCCCACGACGGGAGAGCTCGCAGTCGGCAGGGCGAAGCCGAGCGACCTAGCCGCAACCAATCACGGCCAGAGCGGGTTGGAGGAGTGCGAACGCTCCGCCGCCTGGCCAGCTGTCGCAGGCCTCCGCCCCAGAGCACGCGCAGCAGCAGCAGCAGCAGCAGCAGCAGCAGCAGCAGCAGCAGCAGCAGCTCTCTTAGGGCTAGGTCGCGTATGTCCTCCTACAGGCGGATGTTGGACGAAAAATAACAAATACTCAAACAATACTCCAACATAGTCAAATGTCTATGTATACATCTATATACTAGAACCATCGCGCGCGCTTCGCGCGCGCTCAGGTTCTAGCCCAGGCTGGGGGGGGCGCTGGGCGATCTTGGACAACGATATCAAGCACAGGCGCGCGACGGCATCTGAGGAGCTTCTGGGGTGTTCCGCATGCTTCGTCAACTGGCTGTTGGAGGCACCTCTCGGGTGCCTCTTGGGGGGGCGTCTGAGGGTCTCTTGGGGGCATCGGCTCTGCAATCTGAAGCCGTCATTGGCCGTCTTGGCTGCGTGGAGGCCCGACTTGAGGCCACCTGAGGCCAGATTGAGGCAATCCGGAAGCCTCCCGGGGGCCTCCTGAAGCAGTTTTGACGCATCGAGGGCACTCTTGGGCTATTTTAAAACCTCTTGGACGTCTCCTAGGGGCCTTTTGGGCCCTCGGGAAGCTTTTGGGGTCCTCGTGGGACCACTTGGGGGCCTCTTGCGGCCTCCTGTGGGCCTTTGGGGGGGAACGCTCTGCTGCTGGGTCGCGTTCCCCTTCTTGGGCCTCTCTTGGGGCTCTTGGGGCCCTCTCGGGCCGTCTTGGGCGCCTCAAGCACCGTCTTGGGGCCCTCGCGGGCCGTCTTGGTGCCCTCTTGGAGGCCTCTTCCTCTATATTGGATCGGTATTGGGAGCCTCTTGAGCCGTCTTGGAGCATCGGGGTGCCAAAAGGCCGACAAACATAAAACCCGTCAAAGCCCAATCGTAAAATAATGAGTTGTGCCTCTTGGGGCCACCTTGGGAGATCTCTTGCAACCTCGTCGGCCCTCTTGGGAGCTTCTTGGGGGCCTCTTGGATCCGATTGGGGGCCTCTTGGGACTTCCCGAGAACCTCTCGGGGTAGGAAGCTCGGATTCTCAGTTCGTGTTTCCCTTCATGGGCCTCTCTTGGGGCCGTCTTGGGGCCTTCTCGGGCCGTCTTGGGCGCCTCAGGCACCGCCTTGGGGCCCTCGCGGGCCGCCCAGGGCCCTCTTGAAAGCCTCTTCGGCTATCTTGGAGCTGTCTTGGAGGCCTCTTCCTCCTCCTCGTCCCCCTCCTCCTCCTCCTCCTCCTCCTCCCACTCCAGCTCTCTCTCCTCCTGATTTTCCTCCTCCTCCTCCTCCTCCTCCTCCTCCGCCTCCTGCAGCGTGTTGGAAGGCTCCCGCCGGAACATGCTGTGCACAAGTGCTGTCACTGCTCCCGCCGACGTGCCCTGGGTGGTGGGTCAGAGGCCTCATGGGTGTTGGTTTGGATCTCGTGGTTGGCCTGTCGGGGACGTCGTGAAGGCAGTTTCACAGCTTCTCGGAAGCCGTTTTGGGACCGTTGTGGGGCCTCCTCGGGGCTGTTTTGTGGCCTCTTTAGGCCTCGTTTGGGCCTCCTGGGTGCCTCTTTGGGGCCTCCTGGGGCCTCTCGGGGGCTCCTTGGGGCCTCCTGGGGCACTCTTCAAGCGGGAGGGTCGAATTTTGGAGTCGTGGTCCCCCGGTCCCCCTCTTGGGCGCATCTTGGGGCCGTCTTGGGGCTCTGTTGGGCTGTCTTGGGCGACTCTGGGGCCGTCTTGGGGCCCTCTTGGGCCGTCTTGGGGCGCTCTTGGGGGCCTATTGAGCCGTCTTGGAAGTCGGACGGCCGAAAAGGCTGGAAGGCCAAAATCGTTCGAAAACCTTTGTAAAATTGACGATTTCGGTCTCTTGAAGCGCTCTGGAGAGGCGTCTTGAAGCGTCGTGGAGTGCCTTGGGGGGCCTCTCGGGCCGTCTTTTTTTTTCTCCGCAAGGTAGAAAGCGGGGAACACGAGGACTTGGGGTCCTGTGGTGTAGCACGACCTGCGCAGCCAGAGTCTCGTCCAGAAACCTGCAACAATTCTGGCCCGTGCCTCAGGCAACGGATCGCGCGATCAGGAAACCAGGACGCATCTCAGAAGTCGACGTGGAGAGGGAGATGGAATGAGCGAGGAAAGGATGATGATGGTGAGGAGGATGTGGAGGATAAGGAGGAGCCCCAGGCCACTGGAAAAAATGACCAGCTGCAAGAACCTGCGCTGCGATGGTGGAGAGTGCATAAGCGACTCAAAGATAAAACATTCGCATCTCAGCAGCGAGTCAAGCCGCAAAGCACAGGGCAGTTGATCTCTTTCTCGCTCACCCCGCATCTTTCTATCTCTCGCGCTCTCTCTCTCTCTCTCTTCCTCTCTCTCTCTCTCTCTCTCCCTCTCTCTCTATGTATCGAACCAGTCGCACTTCGCGCTGTCTGCACATAACGTGCAGATCACGCAAATGAATCTCAGTACGAGCGCGGGCACCCCGCCCAGGGGGCGCCCCAGGCCGGGGCCAACAGAACAGAGCTAGGCTACGGTATTATGCCGTGGCGCCCCAACGCACCTTTCTGAGCAGCGCCGGAAAGCACCTGTCCACCAGGTCGTGTGCGAGCGCACACCCAGCTTGGATTGGATATGATGTGGTCCAACATGACGAAGAGGATGACGCAAGCATAAAAACTAAGAGGTCCGCGCGGATTTCTCGGATCCGCGCTGGACCCCCCTTCCTGGCGCGCGGAGCGCGCCTGGGGCGACCCGCCAGGGAACGCTGATATCACCCAAGCAGGCATGACTGCTCGACGGGGCCAGAGCGCGCCAGCAGCCCACAGGGCCGCCGAGGGCGGGTGCCCGCATGCCCCTCGCGCCTCGCAGGGACACGCGCGGCGGCCCGGGGGCCGGTCCTCAGAAGAGACTGACGGGCGGCTCGTGGAGCCACGTCTGCAGCGGCTGCGCCGTCGCTCTCGGCGTCGACGTCGCACCCGACGAGTGCCGGCCGCGATCGGACAGGGACTCCCGGTGCATGTCCGAGGGGGCGAGTCCCACCGAGGACTTCGGCGTGCGCATCGGCGCAATACAAGCTGGGGGATTTGCCTGCACGGCCGATGTCGTTGCCCCCAGGCTGTGGACTTGCTCGACGAGTGCTGACACCTGTGAACGGATGAACTGTCTCAAATGCACAAGGTCCTTCACCTTTACTGGACAGTCGCCCCGGTGCTGTACGGCGAGCTGCCAGACTGCGTGGAGATTTAGATCGGTCCTGCCCCTGAAGATATCCTTGCTGTGGTTCAAAAGGTCGTCCGTGTCAATACCGACTTGGCGAAATCCACCGACAAGCGCAGCATCGGAAAACAGAGCC
>CAUYUJ010015523.1:92500-95000 GCA_963575745.1 Prorocentrum cordatum | reverse complement strand
CTCCATGCACGTCATCCTGCAAGCGCGCCCGGCGCGGCAGGATCGGGCCAGCGCACGGCCATCGAAATGAGCCCAGGGGAGCCCTGACTGTAGCTATATTCAAAAGCATGTTCGGTCGATCGACATCGCCGAAAGCATACGGGACGTGACGAGAAGCAACCGCGATCATGGCGGTGAAGAGGCTGTCTGGGCCAGTTTGCCCAGCACAGCTGGTTGAGCTGGCTAGGGAGAGAGCTTCGAAAAGCTTCCGCGGCCACCAGCATTTGGGCTGGGCTGGCTAGGCTGGCTGAGGCCTCTGGAGGGACCCAAGACGGCTCGAGAGAGCACCAGGGCGGCCCAAGAGTGTCCCAAGAAATACCAGGAGGCCTCAAAAATGGCTGCTCAAAGAGGTACCCAGGGCGGCCCTGGAAAGAAGTCGCCAGGGCCGAAGAGGCCCCACGACCAGCCCACAAGTCTCCAAGAGGCATCAGGATGCTCCAATTGGGGTTCCACTAAGAGGGAGGCGGTGACTCGCCTGAGGCGTCGTCGATGCAAAATCCAAACTGGAAGCCGAACTTCAATGTTGACAGGCTCGGCCCTTTGACAGACAAAAAACTCGTGCCCCCTCGCTCCCACATGCTTCGCTGCTGGTTCTGCGCCTCGGTCAGTCCAACCAACTGCATGCGGGACGGGACGGGAGGTGCCTCCTTCGGGACGTAGATGTCCAAGTACTCACGAGGCGTTTTCCCTCCACATCCCCTGTTCGACCGCTGCCTCCTGCCGCAGGACTCAGGAGACATGCCGCTTTACCGACTTAGACTGCATCCACTCCTCGACCGCTGCTTCGGGCACCACCAAAACAATCCCCACACCGCCGTGAACTCAACGAGAGGTACCGCAGGCTTCGCCCCGACATGGCTGGACCCTTCCTCACCTTCAAAACAATGCTTAGACATCCGCGTCATGGAATTCTGGGGGGCGGCATCAAAGAGATGCAGGGCACGCTGGGTTCGTCTCGTGCTGACGTCGGCGTTGGTTTCTGACACCGCATAGATCGTTCAACCTTGTACCATCGCGGCTCTCCCATAGCGCGGATCGTTCGTCGTCGGCCGCTTCTGGGACACACTGGGAAACTGCCCGTGCTCAATCCTGAACGCCGACGCTGGGGTCGCCGCGGCGCTGACGTGGCACGAACCTGCCGCAGCGGAGGGGTGGAAGGGACGGGAGCGCAGGAGGCGGGGAAGGGGATGCGCCCGAGACGAAACGTCAGCACGCAGATGCCAGGCAGCACCAGGGATCTCCCACACAACCCGCCGTGCCTGCCGGTGCCGGCCTCAGACGCTGGAAGATCTTCCGGGCGTGGGGCCAACGTTCGTTCGGCTGGAGTTTTGTCTCGGCCGTGCCGCGCGCAAGACGCTGGCGTTCCCCGTCGGCGAGCCTACAATGCTCGGGAGCTGGCGCTCCGCTGGCTTTGGTGATGGGGTGATGGGTATTGTGCGCTGGCGGAATCTCGAGATCCCAATCTCCGATCACTGCTTGCGCCGCGTCAAGGACACCCTAAACTTGCAGCCAACACCAGCTACCAAGTTTGTAGTTGACCCACGCGAGCCAAGACTTGACTGTTGGAAGGGTGGGACCCTTGCGGTACGGCGCGCAGCTCGGCAGCCTTGCAGACAGCTTACGGGCGACCTCCGAACAGACGTCCCGTACTTTGCACGTGAGGAAAGCACTCACGTCAAGGGCGGCGCTCGGTAACGTTGTGAATAAGCCAGCTGGAGCGGCGTGGGCAACCATGGTATCCCCGTCCTGGCATCTAGCTGGGCGAGGCTCCTTGCCACGACTGTCACCCTAGGCGGGCCCTCCAAGTCTGAGCACGTGTTTGTGGTGAGGCCCCGCGTGCCGGCGGTGCTGCTGGGACAGCACAGCACAGATGGAACGTGAGCCAACAGCTCTGAATGGTGGTGGCTTTTGCCGAGTCGTCATCATCAGAAGTCGGACTTTCGCTTGTGTTCAGGACCTGAGTGAAGATGTATCATCCGACGTCCGATCGAGGGAAAGGAGACGAGGGGGAGAAGTATGAGATGAGAGTGGGCGGGGTACGAAGGGGAGCGAAGGAGGGGGCTGGAAGGGAAGCTGTCTGACCACACTCAAATCCAGAGAGGCACGAACTCCAGGATGGTATGAATATGCCCAGAACATTCCAAGCTGACATATTCTTGGCGCTGAACAAGCTCTACACGAGGCTCCATTCCATTTGATTCTCATTCTCTTCCTCATCCTCCTCCTTATCCTCCTCTTCCTCCTCCTCCTCCTCCTCCTCCTCCTCCTGCACTCCTCCTCATCTTCCTCCTCCTCCTCCTCCTCCTTCGTTCTTTCCTCATCCTCCCCCTCTTCCTCAACCTCCCTCGTCCCTCCTCCCTCCACGACCCATTCCCCCTCACCCTCGCATCGCCGTCCTCCCCCCTCCCTCCATCCTGCCCTCTCCCACTCTCTCCCCCTCTCCACCCTTCCCCGACCACTC
>CAUYUJ010015523.1:65000-87500 GCA_963575745.1 Prorocentrum cordatum | reverse complement strand
GAGAGGGAGCCGGACGATTCCAAAATGTTGTGCAAAGAACGACCTTGTGAAAAACTACGCCGGCAAAGTTAGGGCAATTCCTCCCATAGGAGATCGCACAGAGAAAACCGATTGGTCAACATATCATCTCATTAAATGTACAAGCGCTCTCAGGCGCCAATAGACAGACTACGACCAACAAATATTGAAACGGCAAGGTAGAGTGACGAACCTGGAACCAGAGAGAACAGCGTTGCTGCAAGAATGGCGCAAGATCGTCGAGGATAATATCTTGCAGAAAGATGCACTCAATGGGCACCACAAATGGCGCAGCAGGTGTCGGAAGCAATTAAGCAACAACAACGCGTAAGATATGGTTTGAACTCCCCCCCCAATTGCGGGGGAGGGAGGAATATTGCTCCTTTGTTCCCCGCACGTATCTAACATTGCGAAGGTCTCGACGTTGGCATCGCGTGCGATTACGCTCCGTCTCAATCCGCTGCAACGAGCAAGCCCACGACGACGCACACGCACGCACGCACGCACGCACGCACAAACACACACACACACACACACATGCACGCACGCACACGCACACGCACACGCACAAGCACAAGCACACGCACACGCACACGCACACGCACACGCACACGCACACACACACACACACTCACACACACAACATACACACACAAATGCGTAATACATGCTGACTCTCCCCAAGTTTGTACACAAAGGAACGGCAAAGGTAGGATTAGTGGCATACTGTCGACTGGTTCTCAACGAAATCATAAGGGACGACGCGGTTCACGGGACGGGCACTCGAGAAGTCAACGAGCGTCATATTTGCGACCAGGGTCGCCCTGGCTACTCCCGCCAAAGAAGATGTATCCAGAGACGCTGTTGAGACGCTTACGCCCTGCGGTCCATTCACCGCATCTTGTGGCTTTGCTCTGCGAAGCAGGAAGGCACGGGATGCCAAATCATGCGCAAATCCAACCAGCCCCCTGGGCGCAGGTGATATTGAGTGCCAGGTCCCAACCTGCAGGGAGGAGGTTCCCCTCCCCCCACCCCCCTCACAAGAGCCTGGACCCCCCATCCGTCCACCCTACACAAGCCAGCACCCAGGACACCACGCCCAAAGCTATTGTGAACAAACGGCCTGACGTGTTGGCGACAACCACGGGACAACCAACGATATCAGACAGGGGGGGCAACAAAAACTGACGACGCATTACGGCGACAGCATAGGTCGCACCGAAAACGCTCGGGTCGCAGACCTCTGGATTTGTACTGGCAAACACACCAACAAATAATAAGGGAGGGCGCGCCGCTGGATCACCCAAAGGGGGAGGTTCCGGGACCCCCCCCCCAATCACCCCCTCCCGTTCCCCGATCCGTCGTCGGCGGACGCTCCCCCCCCTACACCTTCCCGCTCCATCGTCGGCGGACCCCCCCCTCGCCCCCCCTTTCCCAAGCCGTCGCCGGCGGACCCCCCCCCTTTTCAAAGGTGGGGGGTCAGGACCCCCCCCTTCCTTTGAGCGTGAAATTCGAACTCCCCCCTTTCGCCACGCCGCCCCAAAGCTCCGGAACCCGATCCCTACCACACCTAACCTCAACCTAATCCCTGCCCTAACCCCTAACCCCTAACCAAACCCCCCACTCCTAACCCTGAACCTGCCCTACGCCTGACCTTAACCTCTACCCAAACCCCTACACTAACCCCTAATTCAAACGCTAATCACCAAAGCCCTAACCCTCGACCTTAACCCCTACCCGAACCCTCACCCCTACCCCAAACCCTGATCCTAATCGTGACCCCTACCCTAACCCTAACCTAACCGCTACCCCTAACCCAAACCCTACCCCTTACCCCTAACCCTGGCCCCTAACCCTGACCCTAATCCTTCACCCTAAGCCTAAGACCTAACCCTAACCCATAACCCTACTCTAACCCCTAAGTCTGACCCTAATCCCTGACCCTTACCCTAAGCCATAATCCAACCCCCTAAACCCTAACCTTACCCCCCAGCCCTGCTCTAACCCCTACCCTAACCCCTAACCTTAACCATGACCCTTACCCTAAACAATAACCCTAACCTAACCCCTAACCCCTACCCCCCCCCCTAACCCTGACCCGAATCCTTAACCCCAGCCCCATGCTCTAACCGTAACCCCTAAACTCTACCCTAACCCCTAACCGTAACCCGAATCCCTAATATCAGCCCGAAGCCCTAACCTTAACCCCATCAACCCTACCCTAACCCCTGCCCCAACCCTAACCTCTACTCTAACCCCCACACTAACCCCTAACCCTAACCCCTACCCTACACCCAAAACCAAGGCCTAACCCCTACTCCGAACCCTAACCCCGACCCTAACCCTAACGTAACCTCAACCCTAAACTCGGGGATGGACAGAACCCCCTTTTGGCAAAAACGCGGCTTAGTGAAAACGCCCTCGAAACCAAACCTGGCGGGCGCAAGCCTGGAAAATGATGGCCGCGGCGCCCTCTCGAGAAATCGAAAAAGAATCTAGGTGGGGGTTCTGTCGACTCCCGATAAACGCTCACCCCTAACCACTAACCCCTAGCCCTAACCCGAACCCCTAACCTCAAGCCTAAACCCAAACCCTAACCCCTAATCCCAACCCTATCTCCTACCCTAACCCTAGCCCCATACCCTTTAACCTCTACCCTAAGCCCGAAGCCTACCCCTTTTACGCCGACCCTAAATTTCTAATCCTATAATTACTAAATCCTAAACCCTACAAAAGCGGTCGTTATGCAAACCCACTTCATTTATTACAAAAAATAGAATTTGCTGCACATGCGTGCGTAATCTCTTGTATTGTACACTATAAATTGCCCAATCCCCGTTGCGACCCCCTCCATCTGCTGCAAAAAAACATTTGCTGAACATGCGTGCAGAATCTCTTATATTTTACAATACAAAGTGCTCGGTCCACGTTGCGACCCCGCTCCATCTACTGCAAAAAATGGCATGTGCTGAGCATGCGTGCAGAATCTCTTGTATTTTACCATACAAAGTGCCCCCCGTTATGTGAACCAGCTCCATCTGCTGCAAAAAATAGCATTTCCTGCGCATGCGTGCCGAATCTCTCGTATTTTACCATACAAAGTGCCCGGCCCCCGTTGCGAGCCGATCCATCTATTCCAAAAAAAAACATTTGCTGCGCATGCGTGCAGAATCTCTTTCGCCCGACCCGACCCGTCCCGTCCGTTTTGCCTGCCCGACCCGTCCCGTCCGTTGGGGTCCGCCTGCCCGACTCTTCCCGCCCGTGAGAGCACTCGCGTGCCAACTGGATCGCACATCAGTCGTCGCCGTCGTCGTCGTCGTTGGCGTTGTATTCGCTGTGGTTATAACGAGGGGAGAGATGATCTTTATGGTGGGGTGGCTTGCGAGTGGGAGTGACGGCCACCGCCGGTGGGTTCGCGGTCCAGTTGCGCTCGTGGCCACGCCTGGTAGACCCTAACCCTAACCCCATGACCCTTAACCCTAACCCTTACCCTAACCCTAACCCTAACCCTAACCCCTTTTCCTCAACCCTAACCCCTAACCCCGAATACCCTCATCTGACTTTTAATGATTAAACACCGCCAAACCCCCACCTAGCCGACCGATAGCAACCCCGCCGTCCCCAGTGTAAACAATCAACACAAACTCATTTTTCCTAGCCAGCATGTCGTTGAGTTGCGAAGCGCGCAGCAAGAATGGGACGGAATGAACATCCCTCGGGTAACCCTAAGCGGGTGGTCGCGTCCTACCTATCAAAAAAGTCATTCAAAACCAACGTCTTTCTCGACAACATGGACTTTCTTGTCGTCGACACTGCGAGAAGTGTGGGAAGAATGGGACGGAATGAACAATGCTTGGGTAACCCTAAGCGGGTGGTCGCGTCCTACCTATTTAAAATCAATACAAAGTCAACGTGTTTCGTCATCGTTGACTTTCTTGTCGTCGACGCTGCAGAAAATGTAGAAGAATGTGACGCGGAGCACATCGCGCGCGGACGCCTGGCCAACCCTACGCGGGACCCCCCGTCCTACCTGCCAAAAAACACTGCAACGTCGACGTCTTGCCAACATGTACTGTCTCCTCGTCGGCGCTGTGAATCGCGCAGCGGGAATGGGACGCCCCGCGAATTCCCAAGAGACGTGTTCCTCTTCCTCCTCAGTTTCTCCCTCCCTCCCTCTCTCCCTCCCTTCCCCCTCCTCCTCCTCCTCCTCCTCCTCCTCCTCCTCCTCCTCCTCCTCCTCCTCCTCCTCCCCCTCCTCCATGCGCGGCAGGAGCGAAACGATTGGCGGTGCAACACGCGTGGCTGGAATGAGACGCGGCGCATTCCGCGCGCTGGACATGTTGTCGCCGACGATGCAACATGAGAGGCCGGAGCGGGGCACGGCGTACATCGCGCGCGGTTTTGTTTCTCGTCGACGTTGCTGAATGCGCGGCAGGAATAGGACGCAGCTCGCGTCGCGCGCTGAAGGAATGGGCTGAGCCCTCTGGCTCGTTCGAGCTGGCTAACTTGACCGTAACCCTAGCCCCTACCCTAAGCCCGAACCCGACCCCTTACGCCTAACCCCTAACCCTAACCTTAATCCCTGACCCTAACCCTAAGAACCATCCGTAATCCCTACACCCTACCCTAACCCCTAACCCCTCATCTAAACCCTAATCCGTAAACCTTATTTCCTATGACTAAACACCCCCTAAACCCCACATAGCCTGCCGATAGCAACCCCTCCGCCCTAACTGTCAAAAAACAACACAAACTCAACTTGTTCCTCGCCAACATGGCGTCGAAATGCGAAACGTGCAGCGGGAATGGGACGGAATGAACATCCCTTGGGTAACCCCAAGGGTAACCCTAAGCGGGTGGTCGCGTCCTACCTATCACAAAAAGAATACTGAATCAACGTTTTTCTTGACAACCTTAACTTTCTTGTCGTCGACGCTGCGAAAAGTGTGGGAGGAATGGGACGGAATGAACATCGCTTGGGTAACCCTAAGCGGGTGGTCGCGGCCTACCTATCTAAAACCAATACAATGTCAACGTTTCTCGTCAACGTTGATTTTCTTGTCGTCGACGATGCAGAAAGTGCAGCAGGAATGGGACGCGGAGCACATCGCGCGCGGACGCCTGGCCAACCCTGCGCGGAACCCCCCGTCCTACCTGCCGAAGAACACCGCAACGTCGACGTCTTTCTTGCCAACATGTACTGTCTCCTCGTCGGCGCTGCGAACCGCGTAGGGGGAATGGGACGCCCCGCGAATTCCCAAGAGACATGCTCCTCTTCCTCCTCAGTTTCTCCCTTCCTCCCTCTCTCCCTCCCCTGTTCCTCCTCCTCCTCCCCCTCCTCCATGCGCGGCAGGAGCGAAACGATTGGCGGTGCAACACGCGTGGCTGGAATGAGACGCGGCGCATTTCGCGCGCTGGACATGTTGTCGCCGACGATGCAACATGAGAGGCCGGAGCGGGGCGCGGCGTACATCGCGCGCGGTTTTGTCTCTCGTCGACGTTGCTTAATGCGCGGCAGGAATAGGACGCAGCTCATGTCGCGCGCTGAACGTCTAGCCGCCCACGATATAAAATGAGCGACAAGCGTCGGACGCGACGCACTTGCTCCTCATGTTGTGCGGGCGGGAGTGGGCTGAGCCCTCTGGCTCGTTCGGGCTGGCTAACTTGATTCTCTTTTCTTAAAAAAAGAAAAGACTCTACCCCCCCAGGGCGTTTTCCCCCCCCTTTCGGGTATGAAAATCATATATGATTATGACCACCTGTCCATCCTAAATATGAATTTACACTATCCCAGAGGGCCGGCATCGACCGCCCTGAGGTTCCCTCGTACAAAACGATAGGCGGGGACATCTTGTGCTCTAACAAAAGACTTGTTCGCGAATCCATTGCAACAAATGGGACGAAGTGCACACGCGCGCGCCGTCGCGCGCACATGCCGAAATCCTTCAAAAACCTTTGGTACCGGAAGGAATTCGCAATCGAGTTTCCCATAAAAACATACAAAAACACAAGGTTTCGCAACACTGATTTGCTAAAAAAACTTACGCGCGAGCTCTTGCGAAATCTTAAGAAAACCATTGATTTTTCTCGATTTTCAAATAATGCTACCAAGCGAGCTTCGCGCACGCGCATGTCGAAATCTGTCTCAAGCCCTTGCGCGTGTGCCGTCGCGCGAATCCTCTGCAAAAAAAAACGAAGTGTAGACGCGCGCGTCGTCGCGCGCGTATGCCGAAATCCTTCAAAACCCAACGGTTTCGGAAGGATTTCAAAATCGTGTGTCCAAAAAACCTACAAAGGTTTCGCAACACGGATTTTCAATAAAAGCGTGCGCGCGCGCTCTTGCGTCATCGTCGTCGTCGTCGTCGCCGTCCTCCCTCCTCCAGCGTCGTCGTCGTCGTCGCCTACGTCGTCCTCTGTCTTTCCTCGTGCTCGTCGTCGTCGTCCTCTTTGGCGTCGTGGTCGTTTCAGTCGTCGTTGTCGCCGTGGTCGTCCTTCCTCCTCCTCCCTCGTTGTCGTCGTCGTCCGTCGTCGGCGTCTCGTCGTCGTCCCTCCTATTTCGTCGCCGTCGTCGTCGTCGTCGTCGTCGTCGTCGTCTTCCCTCCTCCCCCGTCGTTGTCGTCGTCGGCGTCGCCGTCCTCCCTCCTTCTTCGTCGTTCGCGTCGTCGCCGTCCTCCCTCCTCCCTCGTCGTTGTCGTCGTTGTCGCCGTCGTCGTGCTCCCTCCTCCAGCGTCGTCGTCGTCGTCTTCGTTGGCGACGTCGTCGTCGTCGTCGTCGGCGCCGCCGTCGTCGTCGTCGTCGTCGTCGTCGACGTCGTCGCGTCGTCGTCAGCGTCGTCGTCGTCGTCGGCGTCGTCATCGTCGTCGTCGTCGTCGTCGGCGTCGGCGTCGTCGTCGTCGTCGACGTTGTCGTCGTCGTCGAAGTCGTCGGAGACGTCGTCGGTGTCCTCGTAGTCGTCATCGGCGTTGTCGTCGTCGTCGGCGCCGGTGTCGTTGCCAAGTGCCATTTGGAACCTACCGTCACGGTCTTGAGAGGTTTTGCAAACCAAGTTGCGGGTGGGTGGGTGGGATGTTTGCAAGAGCACGGGATGTGTCACATCATGGGTAAAAATCAACCGTAACCCTAACCCCTACCCTAAGCCCGAACCCTACCCCTTACGCCGAACCGTTGCCCCTAACCCTAACCCTAACCTTCATCCCTGATCCTAACCCCAAGAACGAACCGTAACCCCTAAACCCTACCCTAACCCCTAACCCCTAAGCCCTAACCCAAACCCTAATCCCTAATCCTTACTTCCTGTGCTTAAACACCTCCAAACCCCCACCTAGCCGGCCGATAGCAACCCCGCCGCCCTAACTGCCAAAAAACAACACAAACTCAACTTTTTTCTCGCCAGCATGTCGTCGAGTTGCGAAAAGTGTAGTAAGAATGGGACGGAATGAACATCGCTTGGGTAACCCAGAGCGGGCGGTCGCGTCCTACCCATCAAAAACAATACAACGTCAACGTTTTTTCGTCAACGTGGACTTTCTTGTCGTCGACGCTGAGAAAAGTGCAACGGGAATGGGACGCGGCGTGGGGCAAAACGCTGTCCTGGGTGGCGGTGGCGCATGCGGGCCCCGCCACTGGAGCCTTCGATGGAGCTCCCTATGGGGCCACGAAACGCTGTCCTGGGTGGCGGTGACGCATGCGGACCCTGCCACTGGAGCCTTGAGTTGAGCTCCCTATGGGGCCACGAAGCGCTGTCCTGGGTGGCGGTGACGCATGCGGACGCTGCCACTGGAGCCTTCGGTGGAGCTCCCTATGGGGCCACGAAGCGCTGTCCTGGGTGGCGGTGGCGCATGCGGACGCTGCCACTGGAGCCGTCGGTGGAGCTCCCAATGGGACCACGAAACGCTGTCTTGGGTGGCGGTGACGCATGCGGACCCCGCCACTGGAGCCTTCGGTGGAGCTCCCTATGGGGCCACGAAGCGCTGTCCTGGGTGGCGGTGGCGCATGCGGACGCTGCCACTGGAGCCTTCGGTGGAGCTCCCTATGGGGCCACGAAGCGCTGTCCTGGGTGGCGGTGGCGCATGCGGACGCTGCCACTGGAGCCGTCGGTGGAGCTCCCAATGGGACCACGAAACGCTGTCTTGGGTGGCGGTGACGCATGCGGACCCCGCCACTGGAGCCTTCGGTGGAGCTCCCTATGGGGCCACGAAGCGCTGTCCTGGGTGGCGGTGGCGCATGCGGACGCTGCCACTGGAGCCGTCGGTGGAGCTCCCAATCGGACAACGAAACGCTGTCTTGGGTGGCTGTGACGCATGCGGACCCTGCTACCGGAGCCTTCGGTGGAGCTCCCTATGGGGCCACGAAGCGCTGTCTTGGGTGGCGGTGACGCATGCGGACCCTGCCACTGGAGCCTTCGGTGGAGCTCCCTATGGGGCCACGAAAAGCTGTCCTGGGTAGCGGTGACGCATGCGGGCCCTGCCACTGGAGCCTTCGGTGGAGCTCCCTATGGGGCCACGAAAAGCTGTCCTGGGTAGCGGTGACGCATGCGGGCCCTGCCTCTGGAGCCTTCGGTGGAGCTCCCTATGGGGCCACGAAACGCTGTTCTGGGTGGCGGTGACGCATGCGGACCCTGCCACTGGAGCTTTGAGTCGAGCTCCCTATGGGGCCACGAAACGCTGTCCCTGGGTGGCGGTGACGCATGCGGGCCCTACCACTGGAGCCGTCGGTGGAGCTCCCTATGGGGCCACGAAGCGCTGTCCTGGGTGGCGGTGACGCATGCGGACCCTGCCACTGGAGCCTTCGGTGGAGCTGTTCTGGTGGCGGTGACGCATGCGGACCCCGCCACTGGAGCCTTCGGTGGAGCTCCCTATGGGGCCACGAAGCGCTGTCCCTGGGTGGCGGTGACGCATGCGGACGCTGCCACTGGAGCCTTCGGTGGAGCTCCCAATGGGACCACGAAGCGCTGTCTTGGGTGGCGGTGGCGCATGCGGACCCCGCCACTGGAGCCTTCGGTGGAGCCCGCAAGGGGCCACGAACCGCTGTCCTGGGTGGCGGTGACGCATGCGGACCCTGCCTCTGGAGGCTTCGGTGGAGCTCCCTATGGGGCCACGAAACGCTGTAATGGGTGGGTGCAACGCAGGGAGGTGACGAGGCGGATGGGAGGAGGGAGGAGAAGGAGGATGGGGAGAAGGAGGAGAGGAGAGGAGAGGAACGCGGGGCGCTGTCTCTTCAAAACGGGGACCCAACACTACAGGATGGTTGGGAAGAACATCTCATCGCGCGCAGTCGAAATTGCCGACCCAGTCGACGTGTGTAAAGGGCATGTCTGGTTGAGTCGTCGTCTCCGTCAGTCGTCGTCTCAGTCGCCCCCTGTCCCTGCACCCTCGGCAAGCCTGTCAGCGAGAGAAAATCTAGCAATGTCGCAATCGAGTCGAAAGGAAGCCCCTTCGCTTTGAACCCTCCCCCGTCGAGGGGGCTGGTCCCGGGGGACGTATCCCCCTGGGGTCCCTGGGGCCTCAGAAACTACCAAGACATGCCAAGAGTGCCCAAAGAGGCCTCCGAAACGGTCCAAGAGGGCCACGATCGGTCCAAAACGCCTTCACGCCCTCCAGGCTGCCCATGAGGTCCCCAAGACGCCCCAAGAAGCCTCCAAGAGCACTCCCGAGGGAGCCCAAACATGTAAATGTCATTGGTTGTCCCATGTTTTTGTTGACCATGTGGGCGTTCTCGCTTCCTGCCGCTCCAAGACGGCCCAAGAGGTCTCCAAAATCGCCCCAAGACGGCCCAAGAGGCCTCCAAGAGGGCCCAAACACAACCCAAGAGGAGCCCAAGACAGCCCAAAACGCCTCGAAGACGGCCCAAGAGGCCCCCAAAACGGCTCCAAGAGCGTGCCCAGACATTTCGAGCCCTCGGCCCCAAGAGGCTCCCAGGAGGCCCCAAGAGGCCCACTGGAGGCCCCCAGGAAGCCCGAAGAGGCCCCCAAGAGGACCCCAAGTTGGCCCCAAGAGGCTCCCAAGAGGTCCCAAAAGTCCTCCCCAGAGGCCCCCGAGGGCCTTCCGAAGAAAGCCTCCCAAGAGACCCCAAGAAGCATCCCTGAGGACTCTGGCCCACATCAGCCTCGTCGTCGTCGCCGCCGCTGCCGCCGCCACTGTTGCGGTCGTCGTCGTCGTCGTCGTCGTCGTCGTCGTCGTCGTCGTCCTTCAGGGTGTGCAGCACTGGCCGTAAGGCCTTCGCAATAGAATTTGATCTCCTCGCGCGCAGTCGACTGCTTCGGGCCAGGGCCGAGCAGCCCACAAGCCTCACAAAGCTCACAGACTTTACGGCAAAAACGCCCTAATCGCACTCCACACTTACCCAAATGCTTCACCATCACGGAGAACAACAAACAACAAAAAAAACAGCACCGTCTTACACCAGAAACGGAACCACGGAACGCTGCGAAACATCAGGTCGACGCAATACACGAAGAAGCTGACCAAGTCCGACACGATCGGAAAGCGGCGAAGCCTGCTCGGCAGTGAGAGGAGGAGCGCAAAGGGGAAAAGAGCGGGAGAATGCTGGAAGGTGGCATGATTGGCATGCAGGCAGACGAGTGCTTGAGCAACGCCGCTCGCTGTCCCTCCTGGCCAGGCCCTTCCCCATCTGTACTCAAACAGAAGGCCGAGAACAGCGTCCACATCGAGTCATGCATGGTCTCGAAACTGCTTGGCAAGGTTTCGCGAGGTACCAAGGGCAGAACGAGAAGGGCGAGGGCAAGGGCAACTTCACGTTGCACGCTGCTCTGGGCGTGAAGGCTCGGATCGCGAGGTACCGCGGGGCCACGGGTGCTGAGATATGCAGAGGGTCCACCATGTCCTAACTTTGACCCATCGTGATATCTCCAGACTGAAT
Organism: Prorocentrum cordatum; assembly: GCA_963575745.1. Taxonomy (NCBI): domain Eukaryota; class Dinophyceae; order Prorocentrales; family Prorocentraceae; genus Prorocentrum; species Prorocentrum cordatum. The sequence continues at coordinate 76,604 of CAUYUJ010015523.1, read as the reverse complement.
CCACCACCGTACCCCGAGGCACTAAGTCATGTTGCCCGCAGGACCCTGAGAGCTCTGTATTGAATATCGAACGGTCCAGAACTCCGAGTTCCTGGCGCTTTGGGGCGCTCCCATGCGCTGCTGGGCGCTCTTGGAAATACCCGCGCAATTGTCAGAGGCCTCGGGAGTGGTTGAGATTCCATGCTTCCAGCCAAGTATAACATGGCCCCAGGGTCCCAGGACCCGTGATGGAGCCCGCTTGGGAGCTTCTTGAGCCATCTCGGAGAGCATGTGGCAGGCCCAATAGGCCAACACATGTTCTGCTGTTGCATCGCGTTGGTCATATGAGCGTCCAAGGAGTCCGAAATCGTCCCAGGACAGCGTCCGAGATCCCGACGAGGGCCCAAGAAACCCCCAAGACGACCCCAAGAGTGGCAGAAGAGAGGAAACCCGGACTGGCATTTCAAGCCCTTCCCCCCAAGATGGCATCCGAGACCGCCAACAGTCCCCAGAGATGACTAAGAGAGGCCCCCGAGAGGCTCTCAAGAGACCCTAAGAGACTTCGAAGAGGCCCCCGAGACGCTTCCAGGAGACCGCCAAGAGGCCCTCCAAGAAACACCGAGACGCCTCTCTGAGAGGCTCCTTGTCCACAACCTGGCACGGCGGTGAGGTGTGCCGAAGGACCTCAGATCCGTCGCTCCTTTTGTTAGGTGGATCTCTCACGCTCTCCGCCGCACCTGGCGGTGTGCGCTGCGAGCAGGAACACAGCAAAGCCACAGGAAAGCGCGGCATTGACAGTGTAGCTCCGCACACGTGACAAATGTTAACAAGCAGACGTGGTTGGCATACTGGACTTGTGGCTAGTTCGAGCCCCTCCAACAATCCCAATGGCCTTCGACTTGCCCCGCCAGCCGTACGGGAAGACCCAGGCGACCCTCAGTGGAGCGTCCTCCGCCTCCAAGACGCCCAAGATGGCCTCCAAGATGGCCTGCAAGACAGCCCAATACGGTCTAAGATGGCACTCAAGCCTGCCCAAGACGCCTCCAAGACGACCAAGATGGCCTTCAAGTCGGCCCAAGACGACTCCAAGACTCCAAGAAGGCTCCAAGAAGACCTCCAGGAGGCCAAAATCATTGATTGCCAATGTGTTTTAATTGTTCTCGAGTTCTCGCCTTTTCGGGCTGCCGACATCCGAAGACGGCCCCTATAGAGGCCTCCAAGGCAGCCCCAAGACGGCCCCGGAGCCCCCAAGAGAGCCCCGAGAGGCCCAACTGACCAAATCGTCAAAGCAGGACGGCGCGCGAGCGCCTTCGTTTCGCTGGGTGGGAACGCGGCCCAGTCTCAAGATCAAGTGGACTTCTTTGATGGGAGGGTAAATGGGAATAAGCGGGGCCCGCTGACTCATTCGGCCTGGCTAACTTGATCCAGTCTCCTACTCCTTTAGCCTCCTCCCTCCGCCCTCCGCACCCTCCCTCCTCCTCCTCATCAGTTCTCCCTCCCTCTCTCCGTTCTCCTGCCTCCTGCATCCTCCCTTCCTCAATCCCTCCCTCCCTTTAACCTTCTCCTCCATTTGCTCCTCTCAATTATCCGCCTCCTGCTGCCACTTTTTGATCTTGTTCACTCTCCCCCTCCCCCCTTCCCTCCTCCTCCGTCCTCCCTCCTCCTCAGCCCTCCTCCTTCATTATCCTACGTCCTCCTCCTCATCCTCCTCCTCTTCTTCCTCCTCCTCCTCTTCCTCCTCCTCGAAGCCCACCTCCTCGTTCTCCTCCTTCTCCTCCAGCCTCCCCTCCCCTCCCCTCTCCGTCCTGCCTCCCCTCCCCTCCCCTCCCCCCGCCCCCCGAGGAGCATGGCCCTGACCAGGGCGGAGCCGCCAGACTCGTCGGCGTGGCGGGCCTCCGAGATGCACCTCGCCCGACCAGCCACAACTCGGGGGAGCCGCGCTCCTGACCCTCCTGGGGGAACCCATCGCATCGACGCTCGGCAGCATCGCGCTGCAGCTCTTTCCTCTACCTTTTACCTCTGGGGGATGCGGGAGCTCCAGGAAGTAAGTCCCTGGAGAGCCCACCTTGCGACGCTCTGCCCCCGCGCCGCTGAGCAGCTTCCCCCTCGTCCCTGGACAGTCATGGCCTGGTCTGGTCAGCCTGGGCCCTCGGAGGAGTCAAGGGGCTGCTTGACCGGATTTCAGTCGGGAGGGAGGAGGATCTCTCGAGATGGGCGTCGAAGCCGATGGGGACCCCAGGGGGGTAGGAAACCAGGACCCCCACCCAGTTCTTGGAGGTCTGCCTCGCCATCTCGTCCGGAAACTCCCCGGACATGCTGCGGACGAGCTTTGGCACCTCGGTCCGCTCTGTCGAGGCTGCCGATCGCCAGGAGGGCGAGCACAGGGCGGGACGAGGGCGGACGGCGGGTGAAGAAGCGCCCCATGACCTCCGAGAGCTGAGTCGGTATCCCCGCCCTGGAGCGGGAGACGGGGCGGATCGGTTCCCGACGCGACCTCCAGAGGCTCCGAACTGCTCGTCCCCTCTCCCACTCTCTCCCCTCTCCCTCCTCTCTCGTCCACATCCCATCCCGTCCCCTCCCCCTCGCCCCCCGATCCTCTCCGCCTCCACTCCCTTACCGTTGCGCCCTCTGTGGTCGGGAACGTTGGCTGGAACGTTGGCTTAGCGTGTCGCCCTGGCGGCCCCGGCGACACGCTATCCCTTGAGAGCTGATAGCGCGTCGCTCCGCCCCGCGGGGCGGGAGGCTCGGAAAAGCTCGGCCCGGGGACGCACGGGGACCGCGAAGTGGATAGCGTGTCGCGCCAAGGCGTGGTGGGCTAGAACCTGGTGGAGCGACACACGATCCAACAAAAATCCCGACCGTATCCTGCCGTACCTCTCCTCCGTCAGAGAGGCCGAGGCTTACTTAAGGACCGCATCCCTGAAATAACTTCGAGCACCCAGACAGTTTCTACCCGGCACACTAGCGAAGTGTCGAACGAGTATCGCCTCCAAGGGCCCGACACGTGAAAACCCTCAAATTTCGGTACTTTCTTGGCGCTCGAGATTCTTTCTGGTGTTCAAGACGACTAGACTAGGCTGGAACATCGCAAGCCGAGGCCGACATGACCTCCCGTCGCACGTCACTGCGCTGCACCGCTCGCTGTTGTTGAAGGGGCCTAAGGACACACAAATTAATACACACAAATAACAGGATCCCCCATATTTTCCCATATTTTCTGGGTTTTTGCCTTCCCCCCCCCCCCCACTTCCCGTGTTTTCCCATATTTTCCTGGGAATCGACGATTAATTGTGTCTGTGCTTTTGTTCCCTGCTGATGTGTGACGGGCAGGCCGAATCGCTGCCCACTGCCGGCAGGGCGAGAGTGCGGGGCGTCCCGACGGAGCGCGGAGCGGTCCGGCCAGGCAGCCCCGCCGGGCGCCGCGGAGCGCGCCCGCGGCGCCGGGCTTCGTCGCAGCGGTGGGGCTCGCACGGCAGGATCGGTCGGCATCGGATCGGAGTGCGCATCCTCCTCCTCGCTCCCTCCTCCTCCTCCTCCTCCTCCTCCTCCTCCTCCTCCTCCTCCTCCTCTCCTCCTCCTCCTCCTCCTCCTCCTCCTCCTCCTCCTCCTCCTCCTCCTCCTCCTCCTCCTCTCCTCCTCCTCCTCCTCCTCCTCCTCCTCGTTCCCTCCTCCTCCTCCTCCTCGCTCCGTCCTCCTCCTCCTCCTCCTGCTCCTGCTCCTGCTCCTCCTCCTCCTCCTCCTCCTGCTCCTGCTCCTCCTCCTGCTCCTCCTCCTCCTCCTCCTCCTCCTCCTCCTCCCCCTCCTCCTCCAGGGCTGCAGCGGCAGGGGCTCGAGAGCGAGTCGGATCGGCTGCGCCAAAATGAAAAACAGCGGCATCATGCAAGCATCGGGCCGCATCGGATCGTCGGAAGACTGGCATCCGAATCGGATCGGCAGACAGACAGAGGCCGTAGGCCCAAGGCGCATCAGCAGGCGCTGCATGAAGGATGAATTCACACACAGTGAGGAGAGGAGGACGCACGAAGGGAGGGAGGGGACACACGACGAGCGGGGACGCGAGGCGAGGCGGAGCGAGCGAGAGAGGGACGAACGACAAGGGAGGACGACCGAGGACACGCGAAATCGACTCGGGGGTCTACTGACCCGGGTCAGTCAGGCTTTGCAGGATCCTACAAGGTCCTGCAAGATCCTGCGGGATCCTGCATCCAAACCAGGGTCAATGCACTCCTGGCTGCGCAGGATCCTGCAAGATCGGGCGCCCTGACTGACCCGTTTGCACTGACCCCCGTCTCTTGAGCCCCGGTCGACATAGAATCGGATCGGGCCGGCCGAAATCGACATCGAATGGGATCGATCGGATCGAAATGGACCCAGCACGGTCGAACCGTGGCCACGAGAGCGCGGGGCCCGAGGCCCTCCTCCCAGGGCCCGACGCGCCCCATGGAGATGTCCGAGGGCGAAGAGTCGCTCCAAGGCGGAGGGCCCGAGCGTGAAGAGCAGAAGTTGGCGGCGCGCACCAGTCGGGTGCTGCCAGGAGTGCCCCTAGCCCAAGGTGCCACCAGCTGTTCGCTCCATTCTGGAGCCCCTGGGGTCCTCTGGGCCTCGTGAGGGTGCTCTGGAAGACGTCTATCCCCAATAACAAATCGGCACCTCATTGAACGTTGAGATTGGGGGAGTATGGGGGGGAGTTGCGTAGAAAAACATCAGTTGATTTTTTGTTGCACGGGGGTGTAGGACATGAAAACGTCCTTCAAGAACATGAAACCCTCTGCTGGCCCAAACTGAAGAGCATTCGAGGGCGCCATCCACCAGGATGCACAAGAACATCCAACAACCACGAAGAACATGAAGATATCCTCCCCGAACCGACCTCGATCTTATACCTCGGTCCGACCGTAAGGGGGGAAGCTTCTTAGAAGGAGGCTGCTCCTAAGAAACCTTCCCCCTCCCCCTGCTCCCCTCTGCGCGTGGCCGAAGAAGGGTGCACCTCCAGAACGGGGACTGTTCCTAACCCTCGCGCCATCTGCGCACAGCCTGAGAGCCCCTGCGTTACCCTGAAGAAAGCTGGGGCAAACAGCCACCGATCCTGGTCCTGACCCCCGACCACGGGCTTCGCAGAGATGGAGTGCCGGCCCGCTGCCTGTAGGCGTCGAAACGCTGTTCTCCGACATGTCGCTCCGCCCCTGCGCCATCCGATTCGCCAACGTGCCATACAGCGGAGGCCCATGCCAAGAAGACACACCCTGCTTGTCTCCAGGGTGCCCTGGGCTTCTTGGGTTTCCATGGTTCTGCTGTGGAAGGCGTGACGCTCCCACACCAAAAATCAATGGACGTCCCTGGGGTCTCAGGGTTGGGTTTTTTGTGGAACTTTTTTTGTGGTCGGGCCTCCACCGTAGGCACTGAGAGGAGAGCCGGAGAGCCCTCGAGTCCCTTCGAGTTCTGTGTGTGTGTGTTAAGTCTTGTGCCTGCTGCTCAAGAAGCCGAGACCCCTGTGTCCCAGGCGCCATCACGCGCGCTCAGGAATCCCCGCGTGATTCTTGTTCTAACCTGATCTCAGGGCCCCCTGCAGGCGCTCTCTTGGGGGCCTCGTGGGCCGTCTTGGCGGCCCTGGTGGGGGGCAGACCAGAGGGCCCAAATCAGAGGCTTGCTAATTTCATGCTTGGCTTGTCGGACTTAAGAGCGCCAAAGACTGTCCAAGAGACCCCTAAGATCGCCCCAAGAGGGGCCCCATAGGACCCCACAATGGCAGCAAGACGGGCCCAAGAAGGGGAGCACGAACTTATTATTCATGGACCCCTCCACCCCGTGATCGCCCCCTAGACCGCCTCCAGGACCCCAAGGGGCCCCCGGAGGCTCCCAAGTGAGGCCTTCTGGACGCCCTGGAGAAGTCAGGAAGAGGCCCCCAGCAGGCCTCCTAGGTGACCCCAATCTGAGAGGCCTCTGGTCAACGATCTGAGCATGTCGGTGGGACGGGCCGTAGGTTTTTTTGTCAGTCAGGGAAACGGAGGGCTCCCAGGTGCTCGCAGGACTGCGCAAACTATACAACATAGCGCGGCAGCTGCGGGGATCGGGCGCGGAAGCACGAATTTGACGAAACACCACCTGTTGGCTTGCCACAGGGTTCCCCAGCGCGCCAAATTCTATCGCTTTTGGTTTGGGCTCTCTTTCCAAAAGAACTCCCCCCTGGGGCTTCGGCCCGTCCCGCCGGGGTGCCCCTCCCGACGGCTTCACAGCGCTTCCACGAGGGCAGGGAGCGGCGGTGATTCGCCGTAGGCGTCTTCGATCCGCCGCCCCCTTCTGCTTGCAATTATCCCGGCAAAGCAACCTAACAGCGATGTGTATAAGCATATCTGGAAGCATTCCCCTTAAGATTCAGGTGAGAATCCAGTTGTAGAATCCAGTTGTAGAATTATGCTTGCAAAAAGGGCGCTTGGCGTGTCGAACGATATCCGTTTGAGCCCTTCTGAACGGTCTCACTGGAGTCGCGACCGATACCTGCAGCTGCATATCCTGTGGGCTCTCTTCTGTCCAAGACGGCTCCAAGATGGCCCGAAGAAGGCTCCACGCTGCACACATGGCCCGCCTTAGCCTCCAAAACGGTCCAGAAGGATCCACAATTCACCCAATATGCCTCCCAGCTGGCCCAAAATGGGCCTAAGACGGCCCAAATTGGCTCCACGACAGTCCAAGAAGCCCCCAAGACGGCCCAAGAGCCCCCCAGGATGCCCAGCAGGAAGGCCCGAAGAGGCCAAAATCAGTTATGCCCCTAATGCGCTTGAAAGATGTTGGCGCTCTCGATTCCTAGGATTTCCGAGGCCCAAGTCGGCCCAAGAGGCCCCCGAGAGGGCCCAAAGACGGCCCAAGAGGACCCTAAGCTAGCCCAGGATGGTTTCATAGTCCCACCAGCCCTCTGGGCGTCGGTGGTTTAACGAGTTTCCTCTTCCACCCCTCCCTCTTTCCCTTCGGGGAGGGGTTTACCCCTCCCCCTACCCCCTCCCCACTGACCTGGACAGGGGGTTCCGCGGCGCGTTGGAGCGCCCAAGATCGACCCCTGGGAGGGCTAAAATTCGACACCCCTCACGAGGATCGTGGCTCCTGAGGGGGGGGCTGTAATTAGGGAACCCCCCTTCGTTGATCGATCTCCTCCAAGATGGTTCCGAGGCCCCCCAAGAGGCCCCCAGGAGGCCCCCAAGAGACCCCCAGAGGCCCCAAGAGACCCCCCAGAGGCACCCAAGAAGCGCCCAGGAGGCCCCCAAAGGCCCCAAGATGGCCCCAAGAGGCCCCCAGGAGGCCCCAAAGAGGATCCCGAACGGCCCACAGAGGCCCCCCCGAGGCACCCAAGACGCCGAAAAGCCCCTCAGGACGACCCTCTACTCGCCTGGGCGTCGTTTCTGGACGGGCTGGTGGGGATACGCGAAGCGTCTAGAATTGCCTCCAAGTTGGCCGGTCCGAGATGTTATCCACGACGGCCCAAGAGGGCCCTAGAGGTCCCAAAATTCGCATAAGATGCCTCCAAGACTATCTAGCATGGCCCCACGACTGCCCAAGACGGCCTCAAGGCAGCCCAAGAGAGACCCCGCAGGAGGGCGCGAAGAGGCCAATTCCATCGAACCAGATTGATTGTGTTGATGATGTTCGTGTTTTCTCTCCTTCTTTGGCTTCCGACAGCCGAAACGGTCAGAGGTGCCTCCATGACAGCCCCAAGAAGTCCCCAAAGAGCATAGAAATAGGCCGCGAGGCCACCAAGACGGCCCCAAGAGGGCCCCAAGACGGCACAGGAGACCTCCAAAAGGTACTACAGCGCTCCAGGAGGCCATCAAGATGGCCCAGAGAGGCCCCTAAGAGGCCCCTAAGATGGTATCTGTAGGCGTCCGATGGACCAAGCGGTCCCTAGGACGGCCCAAGAAGCCTCCACCCCCAAGAGGCCTCAAGAGGGCCCCAAGAGACCCCCCAAAGGCCCCAAGAGGGCCCCAAGAGGAGTCCTCCTCCTCCCCTTCCTCCTCCGCATTATACGCCTCCTCCTCCTCCCCCTCCTCCTCCTCCTCCTCCTCCTCCTCCTCCGCCTCCTCCTCCTCCTCCTGCATCCTTTGCTTCCTCTGTCGCACCCCCAGACTCGTCAGTAGGGAGTGCTGAGCGTTTCGCCAGAGACTGCCTCACCATGTATGGTCCTGAAGCTTGAAAGTTGCAACAACTTCATAAATGGAGGGGCGGCTCCTTTCCAATTGCCCTGGCGACGTACCCAACCCCTGCGCAACGCGGGGCAGGAGTAGCTTGAGAGATTTGGCGAGAAAGCGGCGACGTGACATGGACGCATATACTTCTGCGAGCGGCATTCGGAAGGTTCGCAGGTCCCCAATCGAGGGAAAAACGATAAGTAACTGAGTGACCCCTAAGTCACTAAAGAAGACGCAAGGTCCAACAGGAGACGGTGGGCAAGGGGCTTAAAACGTCGGCGGGGCAGCAACAACATGACATGGCCCCCCCGCGGACGACGAGGTCCCGCTCAGGTCTGCGCAGTGCCTCAATCCGCTGGACCCACCAGCAGCCTTCGAAAGTGGCGAGCCCACCCGCATCCCTCGAAAGTGGCGACAAGTTCGCAGATCGCAGCCCCCCAGGGACGGGGAGGTCCCGCTCAGATCCGCGGTGCCTCACTCCGCTGGACCCAACAGCAGCCCTCCAAAGTGGCGACAGTTTCGCAAATCGCAGCCCCCCCAGGGACGGGGAGGTCTCGCTCAGATCCGCGCGGTGCCTCACTCCGCTGAACCCACCAGCAACCCTCGAAAGTGGCGACAAAATCGCAGATCGCAGCCCCCCAGGGACGGGAAGGTCTCGCTCAGATCCGCGCGGTGCCTCACTGCGCTGAACCCGCCAGTAGCCCTCGAAAGTAGCGACAAGTTCGCAGGTCGCAGCCCCCCAGGGACGGGGAGGTCTCGCTCAGATCCGTGCGGTGCCTCACCCCGATGGACCCACAAGCAACCCTCGAAAGTGGCGACAGATTCGCAGATCGCAGCCCCCCAGGGACGGGGAGGTCCGATCAGATCCGCGCGGTGCCTCACTCCGCTGGACCCACCAGCGGCCCTCGAAAGTGGCGACAAGTTCGCAGATCGCAGCCCCCAAGGACGGGGAGGCCCCGCTCAGATCCGCATGGTGCCTCATTCCGCTGGACCCACCAGCAGCCCTCCAAAGTGGCGACAGTTTCGCAAATCACAGCCCCCCAAGAACGGGGAGGTCCCGCTCAGATCCGCGCGGTGCCTCACTCCGCTGGACCCACCAGCAACCCTCGAAAGTGGCGACAGATTCGCAGATCGCAGCCCCCCAGGGACGGGGAGGTCCCGCTCAGATCCGCGCGGTGCCCCACTCCGCTGGACCCGCCAGTAGCCCTCGAAAGTAGCGACAAGTTCGCACGCAGATCGCAGCCCCCCAGAGACGGGGAGGTCCCGCTCAGATCCGCGCGGTGTCTCGCTCCGTTGAACCCACCAGCAGCCCTCCAAGGTGGCGACAGTTTCGCAGATCGCAGCCCCCCAGGCAAGGCACGAGGAGACAATAAGGAGGGGGGACGGGAGGCGGGAGGCAGGAGGCGGGAGGCGGGAGGAGAAGGAGAAGACGCGACCGCAGTGCTCTAGTCAAAACGAATACCCTTGGGAAAAAGTGGCTCTCGCCTGAGCGCCGCGCAGCACATTCGTGTTAAAGTTTGCAACAGCTTCAGAGACGGAGGGCGTGTGGTTTTCATAATGTGATCCTCGCCTCAGCGCCGCGCACATTCGCTTGCAAAATTCGCAACCGGTTCAAATATCGAGGGCGGCTCCTTTCCAAAATGCGGTTATCGCCATAGCGCCGCGCACATTCGTCTCAAAAGATTACAGCAGCTTCACTGACCCGTATCGTTAAAGGTACCAGGAATGGTGCTCGGGCGCGGTATAGCCTTGTAAGGACGCAGCAATCACGTTGATTCACGATGCTGATTGGTAGTTAGCATGGAACCCGTACCCCTACGTATGGTTTGTTTCGGTCGTGTCTGCCCACGCTGCTGAGAACTGTCTGCGGGGATGACATTCCGTTGCGAAACTTGTGGAGGGGGTCTTGCAATGCTCACCCACTCGCCTATGGCTCCTGCGGAAACTCTTGAAGGGCCCGCCCACTACGCCGCTGCTGCTGTGTTGCAGCTTTGCTCCTGCGAGTGGTCCCACCATCCCACTAACCAAGGGCTCCTAAGTTCGCGCTTCGCGCTCCGCGAAGCGCGAAGCGCGAATAACTTCGCGCTCTCGCGCCGCCCTCCCAAAGGGAGAATAGGAGGACGAGGAGGAGGGGGAGAAGGAACGAGGACCGCGAAGCGCGAAGCGCGAATAACTTCGCGCCCTCGAGGGAGCCCAACGCGCTGGCAGTTCGTGCCGTCTCCTTGGCCCATCCCACAGAGCCTGGACTTGGCACGCCGCGAGTCGCCGCGGGGTCAAAACGCGGCCCCGGATGGCCCCCGGTGTGCCAAAACGGGTCGGTGAAGCGACCCTTGGGCCGATCGACCGAACGACCGACCCGTCGACCGACCGACCGCCTCTCCATAGGCGGAAGGAGTCATCTCAGGAGGCCCCGGGAGCCTCCCAGGAGCCCTGCGAAGACTCTCAGGAGGACCCACAGAGACTCTCAGAAAGCCGAAGAGGTCTCTCAGGAAGCCCAAAAAGCTTCTCGGAACGCCAGTTTCGGAAGGTGGGCGAAGTTCCTCAAGAAGTCCAAGAGGGCCCCCAGAAAGCCCGAGAGGCTTGCCAGGAGGCCTGGGAAGCCCTCGAAGGAAGCCCACGAGGCCCCTCAGGAGGCACGTGAGGCCCCTCAGGAAACTCGCGAGGGCTCTCAGGAAGCCCAGGTGCCTCTAGGAAAGTTCGCGACCTTTGTTAGGAAGTCCAGGAATCCAAGGGGCTTCTGAAAATGTCCTGCAGGCTTCTCAAAGAAGAGGCCAGGGGGCCCTCGGGAGACCCACCAAAGCCTCGTGGAAGTATTTCAGCCAGCCTGTATGACATCATGCGAGCCACAAGCGTACATTAGCTGTGGGATAGGACGTCCTTCCTTGGGGAATGCATCGCAAAGCGAACCCTCGACCCGACAATTGAAGGCTGGTCTATGTGCATATATATATATATATACATCTGTATAAATCATAATTTATCATACAAGCAGGTGCCGGAAATAATAAAGCAACACTCATGCAGAACATATGGGTAGAACTCCCCCCTCCCCCCAAATGCATAGTTGGTTTCGGATCTTTCGATTTGGGGCATCCGAGTGGTCTTCAAGGAACGTGCCAACTTTGAATTGCGAGGGGAAGGGGGGAGCGTTGCTTAATTTCTTCCCTCAACCGAAACGACTGTCTGACCTGGCCTGGGCGGCCTGTAGGGGGTCTCTGAGGAAGGCCCCAAGGCATCTCCCAACGCCCAGGAGGCCTCTCAGGAGACCCACGAGGTCTCTCAGGAAGCCCAAGGGCCCCGTCACATGCCGAACAAAAGATTCCCAAGAGGCATTTCAGCACGCCTGAAAAGTATCAAAGGAGGCCCACGGGGGCTCTTGGAAGGCCCACTGCGCTCCTCGAGAAAGGGCAAATCGGGTTTTCGAACCACCATCCCGCATAGCCGTAAGACA
>CAUYUJ010015523.1:60000-62500 GCA_963575745.1 Prorocentrum cordatum | reverse complement strand
ATCATCATCAGCGTCATCAACATCGCCATCATCATCGTAAGCGTCATCGTCAGCATCATTATCATCATCATCATCAGCGTCATCATCGTCACCACCACCACCATAATCATCATCATCATAACCACAGTCATCGACATAGTCAGAATCATCAGCATCAGCAGCAGCAGCAGCAGTACCACTACCACCACCATAATCATCACTTTTATAAACACCACAGCCACCACCATCATCACCATCATTATCACCACCATCACCACAGCCACCGCCACCATCATCATTATCACCACCACCATCATCGTCGTCGTCGTCGCTGCCGCCGCCCTGGTCATCATCACAATCATATCGTCTCTGCGCCCTTCGCACGAAGTGGAGTGCCCGAAGGCTCTGCTGCTGCCGCCAATATTAGATTCCTTGAGGCCCGGGACACCCAGTTTCCCGAGTGTTCCTGAGCGCTTCCGGAAAGCTTCGGGAGCTCTTTCTTTTGCGGATGCAGCAGGCGTTCGTGCCAGTCACTGAGACTAGCACAGCCGACCAATTGCCGACTGCCGACCAATTGCCGACTGCTACAATACATTATACATTATAAAGCACGGCGCTAGAGCGAAACCGTTACTGCACCATCCCTCCTCCCCCCCTCATTCGTTGTTCTCGACACTCCGCTAGCAGGTCTCATGCGGCTTGAGGTGCGGATACGCCTCCGGGGGTCTCTCCGGAAGTCCCTGCACGAGCACTTCAAGCGTTCGCTCGAAAGCGATACAGTGAGGCGCTTGGCACTCGGCACACTTTGCCCTCAACGGGTCGCGTTGAGATAGCATGGCCAAACATCTTCAAACATAAGTGGACGTGCAAGCAGCACCGCAGATTGACGGTTCGCAGGCTGCCTTGCTGGGGTTGCGGGGCTGACGCGCCAATATAAGCCCACTGTTGCTCACTCCGCCTTCGCGAACGAGGAGACGAGCACGGCAACGTATGGGTGGGCACACTCGCGAGGCCGTCCGGCTACGGCCGCGTGGTCGTCAAGGCCGAGCAACCCACCGACCTCGTGCCCGCTGTGGCCGACGTTACGCGCGTACACGTTGAGGTACTGGATGCCCTTGCCCTTGCGCGTCACCTTCAAGTCGACAGGCCCGAAACACATCCAATCTTTCCAGTTAATTCCCTTGGGGTTGCCATGCGGGCTCGCAAGGAATTGGATTGGCTTGCTTTGGTTTGTCCACATCCCAGATATGGTCACGACCTGGAAGTAGACAGAACACCCGTCACCCATGCGCCTGGCATCAGCCTCGACGATTAGCAACGCGCGCGCAGGCTCAGTCAGACGAGGCACACGTAGAAGAGTCATGTTGCCCTGTCGGTAGATGTCGAACTTCTCACCGCGCAGGTTGCTGAGGTGGGGATCCCCAGCGGCAGAAACGTCATCCGTTGGTGGTGTCCGACAACCGCGACAAGCGCAGCACATGTCTGCCGCTGTGAAATCGTCATCGTCCTAATGCTGAAGGCACTGTGTCGAAAACGTACAATAATCAGAGTGGTAAGAGGCGCAGGACAAAACAAACGTATTAGTGGCCCCATCGTCGGTGTCGACACAGGCGCCCTGAGCAGACGCAGGCGTTGGTGCCGGGGCGCTGCGCGGCGCGAGGAGTACGACGGCGTGGGTCGCCCGCGTGAGCAACGCAATCACGCAGGCGATCGCGCGCGCCTCACGGCTTGCCGCCATCATGGCGGGTTGAATCTGCTGGGAACTCAAGCAGAACACGCATTGCGTTCGATGCTGGTCAGAAGTCTTGACCTAAAACGGCTCGAGCCAAAGTGGCTACGGAGGAAAAGCTTCGGGAGCTCTTGGGGTGTGTCGCGTGCGTCTTCTGGAAGCCAGGAGGGCCCCAAGACGGGCCAGGAGGGACCGAGGAGGCCGCGAAGTCGGCCCAAGAGTCGCGAGTCGCCTCGAGATCGCCCCAGATCTTCAAGATGGCTTGAAGACGGCCAAAGAGGCCCCCAAGAAGCTCCAAAGGGGCCCCAAGAGCACCCCCAACAGGGCCCCAACAGGCCCAAATCATTGATATTCTTGACATGTTTGAAGGATTTGGGCCTTCTCGCCTTGCTTACCTTTTCACGCTCCCCATGGGGCCACGAAACGCCGTACTGAATGGGGGAGACGCATGCGAACTGCGACACTGGGACCATCGGTGGAGCTCCCTATTGGGCCACGAAACGCTGTACTGAATGGGGGATACGCACGCGAACTGCGCCACTGGGACCTTCGGTGGAGCTGCCTATTGGGCCACGAAACGCTGTACTGGGCGGGGGAGGCGCATGCGAACTGCGCCACTGGGACCTTCGGTGGAGCTCCCTATGGGGCCACGAAATGCTGTACTGGGTGGGGAAGGCGCATGTGGACACCGCCACTGGGACCTTCGGTGGAGCTCCCTATCGGTGGGGCTCCCTGTGGGGCCACGAAGCGCTGTACTGGGTGGGGGAGACGCATGCGCACTGCGCCACGGGG
>CAUYUJ010015523.1:0-57500 GCA_963575745.1 Prorocentrum cordatum | reverse complement strand
TCGTCGTCACATCTCGGTCCCTGGGCTGGAGCGGGCTACGGGCTCCCCAGTGGCGGGGCGCGGGCCTGTCCAGGGGATCCCTGCAGGTCGCCTTGACGGGAGTGACTGGTTGTCGCCCGCGCCTCAGCTTCGGCCGAATGTGCTTGTGGATGGGAACGGGGGAGGCAGAGGGGCAGAGGAGGGGTAGGGGGAGGGAGAGGTGGAGGAGGCGTAGAGGAGAGTAAGAGGGGAATAGGATAGGAGGAGAGAGGAGGAGAAGCAGAGGGGTAAAGGAGGGGAATGGGAAAGGAGGAGGAGGAGGAGGAGGAGGAGGAGGGAGGACGAGGAGGAAGAGGAGAGGGCGAGGAGGAGGACGAGGACGAGGAGGAGGAGGCGGAGGAGGAGGAGGAGGAGAGGGAGGAGGAGGGGGCGGGGGAGGGGAGGGGGAGAGGAGGATGAGGAGGGCGAGGAAAGGACTGGAGGAGAGCCCTATGGAGATGGGCATCCTTCTGGCGGTAAAGAAGCACCCGAGGTGGCGAGACCGAGGAGGAGCGGTGGGGTGGGAGGGGACGAGGAGGAGAAGGGGGAGAAGGACGGGCAGGGGGCTGAAGCCAGAGTGGGAGGAGGACGAGAGGAGGAATGGAGCGGAGAGGGAGAACGAGGATGCCAGCAGCACGACCACCGCCAGCCCTGCCGCGCGGCGCCGAAACCCCGCGCAAACACCGCACGGCGCTTTGCGTCCCACCAGGGTCCAGCCACCCCCCGCACGAGCACACGGATGAGAGCTCGCATCCCTGGACGATCCTGGGCTTAGACCACAGCAGACAAGTCCTGCCCCCGTGGAAGTCCGGCGCAGCGCCCGACTGTGGCGCTGGAGAAGTGAGAACTCGCCCCCTAGGGTGCTGCCAAAAGCAGTCGACGACTCTGAAGGGGCCCTGGGACACACAAATAAATACACACAAATAACCGGATTTCCAATATTTTCTGGGTTTTTGTCTTCCCCTCCACTTCCCATGTTTTTCCGCATTTTCCGGGGAATCGACGATTCACTGTGTCTGTGTGTTTTTCCCCCTCGAGAGACTCTCGTGCCCAAGGCCGTCCACGGCTTCAGCACGACCCAAAATCGGCCGGGCCGACGACAAAGCCGAAGCCAAAACCGACCGACACCGACAGGCCGCAGTCAGCCTTTGAGGTGACTACCTACCAAACCACCCCAACCCAACCCGAAGACCCGAATTTCGGGTTGGGGGAGGGTACGGGTTCCATATGTGTTTGTCCAATGTTCCACGCCCCCCCCACCAGAAATGGATGGCAAATTGAGACATTCGGGTTAGGTTGGGGTGGTTTGGTGGGTGGTGAAGAGGGACGCCGCGGCGCCAGCAGCGACAGAACGGCCGACCGAACCGAACCGACCCAGCGCAGCCGACCGCGACGCAGCCGAGCCGACAAAACCGCGAACACGCGGGATGCCTCTGGGCAGGCCAGCGGGCCTGCCCCGCAGGGCATCCAAACAACCCCTCGCGACCGCGGGTACTCCCTCTCGCACACTTGCCAACGCACGCCTCTGGGTGCTGCTAAACGTCGACTTGTCGACGATTTCTTTGCCCTGTGGAATGAGCGGGGAGGCAAACTAACCGACCACTATCATCCCCGAGTTGACCTACGACCCAAGAATCCGGCGGGCACGAGCCCCAGAATCCCGAGGGCGACCCTGGGAAAGCCGGAAACTCAACCTCGGAAAGCAAAGGCACGACCCACGGAAGCGAGAGGGGACGACCCGAGGAAAAGAGGGAGTGCCCCCGACTGAAAGGAAACCCAGGAGCGCGCCCCCCAGCAGCGGTCAAAATCGTGTGCCGTCCTCGTCATCGTCGTCGGTCGTCGGTCGTCGTATTCGTCGCAGTCGTCGTCGACGTCGTCGTTTTCGACCGTCGAGATGTGACAACGCCTGGGGCGAAAAAAATAAAATTCTACTCTGCCGGTCACGTTACAACTCAACTGTACGGAAACAACTCGTATTCTGCTCGACTTGTCATGTGGCAACGCGAAAATAACCAAAACGACACTAGTCTTCTGTACTCACCGCGTGCGACGGCGACGACGACGATGGAGGCGATGGCAACGACTGCGATGAAGGCGGCGTCGGTGACGACCACGGGCGGTTGACGGCGACGACGACGACGACGACGTCGACCAGGACCCTTCCGAACCTCCCTCAACACTCCTCCCTCAACGTCACCCTCCTTAACTCGAACTCCTCCCCGCCATGTTCTGGGAAATCCGCCTGGCCTAACATTCACAAAACATAGTGGGGAATCAAAAAGATGCTACAGACTGCCGCATCCCTCTCAGTCTTTCTTTTCCTCTGAGAATCGGGGTAATATGCCAAAGGAATTAAGGTCTCATGTTGACTATGCTCAGTGGTAGAGGATACAGGATGAGACATCGATGAAACTGCAGGTTATCCGTTAAGCAACTACACTCAAGTATAGGAAGTGAGGAGGTCCGGCCAGGGACGGACGACGACTCTGGCCGCCCACGCGCTCCCCGGCGCGCTCCTTTTCTCACTCGAG
Source organism: Prorocentrum cordatum (assembly GCA_963575745.1). Lineage (NCBI taxonomy): Eukaryota > Dinophyceae > Prorocentrales > Prorocentraceae > Prorocentrum > Prorocentrum cordatum. The sequence goes on along the minus strand of CAUYUJ010015523.1, from coordinate 54,951 downwards.
CAGTAGATACAGCTTCGGTATACAGTGATACCAATGTCAAGGTATGGCAAGGCAGGCAGCAGGAGAGGCAAGTGTATAATGAGGTGGAGAGGAGCATATTTACTCCCCCCGCGGCGGGTTTCGTAGAGTCCAACCAGCCACAGCCCGCCCAGCCAGTACATATTTACAGCCACCGGAGCGAACCCCAAAAGCATTTTACCGCTCAACGGTGGTTGCCAGGGGGCTGAGGGCTGGAGAAAACCCGACGAATCCCACCAATGGTTAAATAAAGCCTCTCCGCCGATACGACCAGGTCGTTCGGTCGGTGCCGTAGCGATTTGGTCGCACGGCTTATGCATGCCCTCACTTGTTGTACTAGAGGAACCACGCCTGCGGAGGCGGAGATGGAGGTCTCGGAGTCGAAGACGGAAGCCTCCCGTTTGTCCAGCTGTCCAATGATGCGGAGCAGGCTTGCCTCCCTTGCCACGGCCAGCATAGGGAGCTGACCTGGTGTTATTGTTCTTGTCCTTGTTCTTGGTGTACCCCTTGCCTTCTTCTCTCTGGAAGTAGTATTCGCAATCGCTGGGAAGCACGAAGTGCCACGCCCGACTCTCGTTCTCTCTGCGGGCCATCCAGTGTATGGCGTCACGGTGGACCCAGTATCCCTGCAATCCATCCTCCGTGTATTTCGGGCAGTGGACCGCGGGGTTGTAGTCACCAGCAGCGCGCCCGGCATCCACGGCCCCGGCGCGCGCGCGCGCGGACATTGACCAATCCCATGTGTCCCCGTCAGAAGAACGTCTCGAGAACTCCTCTCCCGCTGTGACGGTTTGACCGCCGGCGGAGTGAGGAGATTCAGTAATGTCGTCGTTGGCCCGATCGTCTTGGACGTCGGGCCTTCTAGGCGGAGGAGGAGGAGCTGGGCGAACAGCAAGGCTCGGCCTTGCTTTCGCAACAGGAGCCCCTTCCGAAACGGCTGGGCCGTCGGAGGGCTCGCCAGCACCTCCTTCCTCACGAAGACGCACCTCGTGCTGCAATTTAGCGCATCTTACAATACCCCTCGCGGCAGTAGCGACATAGGCACCATATTTGCCACAGGCAGTACGAAAGGGGCCCTCGTCGCTGTCTTGGAGTTCAGTTGATTCCACGAATGGGTATAAAAAGAAGACAGCATCTTGCAACTTCATGCCCTGGCGACGGATCTCTGCACGACGCAGTTTTCCCATGTCGCGGGCCCGCGCCTCAATGAGGTCGTCTGTCTCGACGGCCGCACAAATGCGGCAATCAAGCGCACATGCGTCAGCGCGACGCTTATCATTGTCATGCCCTGCGGCTGTGTCGCGGGCAAGGAGCCCACGCGTGGGGCATGCAATGTAATACACCTCAGAAATAAAACAACTGATGAGCTCACGGACGATCACAATCACGCGCATGATACGAAGACCCAACTCGAGGTCTTTAACGGGAATCTTCCTATTCCACTCAATGGTCTGTCGCACATCGTCAGGGACAACATGTGTCGATTCTCCCGTGAGGCGCAACCTATCGGTCGCAATCGTGTCCGGGTTATAGCATGTGTACTCCATGACATACTGCGCAGCCACATCGATGGCTTTTTTCTTCGTCACTGTGACGTTCAATGAGCCATCAACGCGGTGAGGGTACACCCGTCCATCTGGCAGATCGAGATCGATCTTCCCGTCAAGCATCTGCTGGGTCTGGGATCCGCAGACGGCGGTGAAATCGAGGGGAATTGGTTCGGGTCCCTCGTTACCTGTCGTCTCGGTTTGACCGGCGACAGGTTTCACCACACTGAGAGGATGATCAGAACAGATTTTGTTGCGCCTGGATACAGACTTGGATTCACGAGCAGGACGTGCAACAAGCCGATCTGCCCAGGCAATCGGCGGACGTCCACCAGGGCTGGGCCCTGTGGCGTCCGCGCTGGTGCCCTGTGTAGCGGGCAGCCAGGGTGCGGCTCCTGTCTTTGCGTCTCGCAACGTCTGAAGAGTCGGCACAAAAGTATCTGTCCTCAGCACGCTGCGCTCCCATTCATCCCAACCTTCGTCGGGTGAAATGTACGAATCAGGTGCTTCTGGCCAGTCGAAAGCAGCCAGAGCGGGACAAGAAAAGGGGCGCGCATGCTGATCAATGTCTGTGGCCAAGAGTAGGGGCCACCACTCAGCGATCGTTGGTGCCTTCACCCCTTGTCTGTCAGCCAAGTGTGCTATCCATTTTATACAGCGCCTCTTGAGGGGCTCAAGGTACTGAAAGAAAGGTCCGCGACGCGCCGGCGGCTGGGCCGCGGCGTGTTCAGGGAACCAGGCAGGAACACTGCAAGGGCGGCTGTTTCCAAAGGTTTGACCTGAAGCAGCCATCGTAGTGTATCCATATTATGCCCATTTGCGCTCCTGCTTCAAATCATGGTTGATGGTCGTCATGACATCCGCTAGCGATCATGCCTCCAAGAAAATGTGTCATGATTGGGAACGGTCAGCTTAAAGCCATTTCTCCACAGTGAGTCCTCAATGATTTCGTGCTTAAGTGACTGGAGCAAATGATTGTGTGCAACCATATATTCACACCTCACTGGGTTACTGCAAAAGGGGCAACGGCCGAAGCCAGTCCGCACCCAGTGCAGTCCAGCACAGAAGAACCGACCGTCGTCACCCCAGGGAACAGACTGAATAAATGCGTCTGCCCTGTCAGGCCAGTGTATGAAAACTGGCCGCAATGTCACAGTCTCGTCAGTGCGAATCCAACCCAGCATGGAATTGTCATCAAAGTTTACCTCATATGAGGTCCACTCCTGACTAAAGACAAGTGACCATGAGGTCAACTTTCGGTTCACATCTGGCCAATCGTCGACTGTGGCAAGAGTGACAGCTTTGTCGATGTCGGTGAACCTTGGCACTTCACGGGACACAAAGGCCCCGTCGCGGCAGACCCGGTGCGAAAACCGGGTGAGCACACGGCCATTGAAATCAAGAACTAGTGGCCAGGAATCTCTGTGTGTTGGAAGCTGGTCCCACAGACGGACTGTGTCCGCTGCGGGCCATGCCCCAATCGTAGGAGGCTCTCCCGCCTTTGGGTCTCGGCCCATGGCGCGGTGCTCTTTCGCAGGAGCAGGCTCTCCATCCCTGCGCTGGCTTAGCCAGGAAGGAAAATGATCTGGTCTTTGCATGATCGGATCCCGCTCGGTCGGAAGAAGTCTCAACAATCCATAGTCCGCCTCGAGACAAAGCCCTGATGTGCTCTTAGGGAACTGAATTTCGCCGACCATGGATCCCATCAACGCCTCCATATCCGCAATATGGAGGAGGGGCCCATGACACCTGGCTAGGCCAGGGTCATAAGGCGCATACATCCACTCAATGGAGGCAACAAACGTGGAATGCCCCTGGCACGCTCGATAGAAAACGGGAACGGTGCATTTAGCCCGCTCTTCCCCAAGAAGGGGCCATGCCTTAAAGTCGTGCCACTGCTTATGAACACTAGTTTCGTTGATGCTAGCGAGGTCGTCAGGGAGCACACCTAGGACTTCCACGGTCCCTGGCTGCAATGCGGCTAGGCCGTGAGCAGCAAGTGCTACTGTTTGGTGTTTATACCCATCCTCATACATCTTCTCCACTAGGTCTCCAAAGTAGACCCAGCCTCCCGAAGACCTCGCAGAATCGGAAAAGTGTCTCGCGAGATACGTAGCAAAATCTCCAATGCGCTTCGCAAACACATCTACTCGACAACTGTGGCGTCGCCAAAAACCCGTAGAGCCTAGGGCCGCCGGATTTTCGTCATCAGAGACGCCCACAGCCAACGGAGTCAGGACTTTACAGGCCCGAGGGTCAAATCCGCTGGGAACATCGTCAGAGTGAAATTCTGCACGGAGAAAGTCTCGCACCTGCTCAAAACTATATATGTTCACGGAAAGCTCGCCCAACAATGCAAATATGGGATCCTCGACGAGCTCCGCTATATGTTTGAGCGTACCAAACGTTTTATCACGAAGGGCCTCGACACCAGGGGGTACAGGGCCAGTAGTGTGAGCCTCTCGAACTCGCCGCTTCAGATGAACGGGCGTGCTCTCAATAAATCAAGTGCGGCCACCCAGTGGAAGATAAAGCTCCTTGCCCCTGAATTGGTCAGCATGGCCGACGTTAACCTCATTATCGCCCGCCCGGGGCAAATCTTCCGTTGGGCTAGGCTGCCGCATATCAGGGGAAGGCGGCAGTTTAGCTCTGCAGAAGAAGCTGGTCGCCGCTGGGCCAGACCGATAATGCTCCTCCTCAAGGAAGATAAGGTCAGGGTCCCCTTGATACGGAAACTCATGGAGGTAACCAAGATCTGGGCTGGCCTCAAGAGACCCCGGCGTGTCTGGGACACCCGGGGCTCTGTCCGCTGGGGAAGGCTCCGCCGCGTCATGTCCGCTCGGAGCGAGGACCGGCAGGTCTGCCTTCGCAGCGGGCGTAGCCGCCTCGTCAGAAGAGCTGTGGACTTCTTTGGTCGGGGATGACTCGGCAACCTCATATGGCGCAGCATGAGTTGCATCAACAGCGCCCGAACCAACCCTCATCGGGCCCCCCTGCGTCGGTGTGTTCTCCGCTCTGGCTGGGCCAGGCGGAGGCCCAGGTACACCTACCGCCACGGCTGGGCCGGGCGGCGGCGCAGGGGGAGCAGGCAGCCTGTTTCCACCTACGATCAAGTCGCCCTCAGTGCGAGGCTGGGAACGCTCGCTCCCGGCGGCAATCACAGGGGTAGGAACGAAATCTGATTTCGTGTTCTTGATATGGTCTACAACAGTGGCTGCAAACTTCTTCCACGGGTCCGAGTACTCTCCTGGCTCGTGTTTCCTTTTTCTGTGCAAACTTGTATAACTTCATTGCTGCTTCATTTTGCACATCCATTTCCTGCACATTATCAGTATCCTCGACGATCGCTGGGCCCGCGGAAACTGCACGACGCCATTCGTGGAAGAAATTGCGCTCATCCTTGAGCGCACTGCGGGCTCGCTTTCCGTCAAAGTGGCAATGTAAGACTTCTTTGATGGTCCGGACAATATTGGAAGCAGCGCCATCCCCTTCTGGGGCCGGAGACTCCTCTGACGAGGGACCCCCGTCCGTCTGATTCGGGAGAGGAGCTGCAGGAGTGTCCAGCCTTTCATTGCCTCCGGGGCGATCATAGCCCACATCCTCGGCAGTCTCGGCTTCTATCTCAATTGCCGCAGCCTTTGCCGCGGGGCCCTCGGCCTGCACAGCCGGGTTCACCCTAGTGCCGCCTTGGGCAGACTGGGAAGACCCTAGAAAAGCTTTAAATTCCGACTGCTGAGGTGCCGCCTTGGGCGCAGCGTCAGCTTGCTGACGCCTGTAGTCAGTGCGTGGTTGATGCGGAACATTCCACCTCGAAGCTCGAGGAGGAGGCTCAGGCGAACGGAGACGCGGTGCCCAAGTCGGCCTACCCGGAGGCACAGGCCAAGCCTGGGGCTTGCCTTCCGTCGCCCCTGCGCCCGCCGGCTTGGCCGGTGGCTGCACAACCGTGGGTGCAGCATCAGCGGGCCTTGCCGGTGATCTCTCCTCAGTAACTGCGGTACTCACTGGTCGAACTGAAGGATCGTCGGCTCCAGTATCGGTGCGCGCCACCTCGGCCGGCGGAGGCTTCGCCACTCGTGCAACACTTCTCGGCTCAAATGGTGGCGGAGGCTTCTTCGGCACATCGTCCTCCAGCCTGACTGGAGGCGGGCCCTCCTTCGGCACAACGTTCGCCGGCTTGGCCAGTGGCGGCGCCATCCTTGTATCAGATGGTGGCGGGGGCTTCTTCGGCACATCATCCGCTGGCCCAACTGACGACGGCGCCTCCCTCGGCGGAGGCGGAGGCACGGCCACGTTCACAGCTGCACCTGTGTAGGGAGGAGGAGGCGCCACCTCAGCCACGGCTGCGCCGGGCGAAGAATGGGGCACCCCCTCAGCCTGCGACGCAGGCCGCCCCAAAAGGGGAAAATTCCCAGTAGCACGCAAAAAAGAGGCGTCGGAAGGCTTGGCCACTGGCGCCTGGGCATGAACATCCGTTGGTGTTTTGGCTTTGGCCTTGTCTTCGTTGTCTTTATTAGCCCGAACAAGCACCTTGGATGTGTCCGAGGCCTCATCATTATGCAATGGATTAATCCTGGTGGGTCTAACTCCTTTACCTTGGAGCCATGGCCAAATGTCATCAAACTCTGGGCGATACTGCCGGTAAGGACTTCGCTCCTTCTGCAAAGCGATGGGTCCCAAATTTGGGACACACTGCCTCTGTGCCTCTCGGACTTGGTCCGTGGCATCCACTCTCTCCTTGTCGCGATGACGCTCAGCCCCGAAGTCTTGCTCCAGGGGCCACTTCATTTGTCTAGCGACGTGTTGCAAGGAAGTGCAAGCCTGAGTGACATGAAGTGGCGCTGGCGTCCAATGGTACAAGCGAAGCTCACTTAACACCATCTGGGATGGGTCACTACAAAACTGATCGGGCGCGCCCTTGATGCGCACAGGCTTTGCATCGAAAATAACCCCCGCAGTTGCCCAGATGCCATCTCCAAGTCTCCTCTGCAACAGAATATATAGTATGCGTAGAAGGATCATTACTACAAGGGAAAGAATACACACCCACATGTCCCTGTGTGATACCCCCTCCGTAGCGGGGATTCGATGGGAGCAAATGATGGCCTGCAATATCGAATGGAGGGCGGTCACAGACGTACCGTGAGACTGTCGGCTCCATCCTGAGGACGGGTCTTGGACCTCCCCAAGCTTGTCCGCCGTTACGTGAAAAGGCAAAGTTAGCTGTGCACAGTGTATGTTCCCCGCCTTGTGGGTCTTGGTCGACAATCTCCCCCAGTTCAGGCGATCAGCATCGGTGGCCTCTGGGTCTTCACATGACCGATTGGCCTTAATCACAAAGAAGCGTGCCCAATTGGGAACCATATAAGAAGGATCCAAGACAGGGGTCTTCGTGGAGGTTTGTAACATTTGGTTGCCTAACCAAGCTTCTCCAGGAGCGTGAATCTGGATTGTCTTGAACTGTTTGCTGCGGGCCGGATTTTCTCCTTTCGCCAATTTGTCAACACGGTCCCCCTCCCCTGGGCAACAGTTCCCAGGCATCACAGGTCTGTAGAGTTGACCACTCTCCGCGGTGAACGGTCGGAGGAAATTATAATATACTGCATCCGTGCTCGATGCATCACTATTGGGCAACATCTTAACATTCTGATACAGCTGGTGCACAGGCCAATCGACTTCCCAATCATCATCATTCTTGGGATCGCCCCCAGCTTCGAGGCGCCTGGGGAATTTCTTTCCGCCGCTGAGCTTGACTCCGAGGCCGACAGGACGTTTCGCACGGAGGGCTTCCTCCGCCGCTTCACCGGGCGTCTTGGCGCCCTGCACACACGTCACAGGAGCGAGTACGGGACCGCGGCGCGGCTGGGCCGCCCGCGCCGCAGCAACATTACCCGAGGCGGCTGGGCCGCTGGCTTTGGCAACAGACACTACCTTCGACAGCTCCTCTACCGCAGGGCGCATGTGTTGATCATTCTGCACTCCTTCCGCGGGCAATCGGAGGCGTTTCCCCTCCGAGGGCATTCCCGGACAAAAGGGAATACACCGCGGTAGGAAATATTGATTATCTCACCACGGGTAAAATTCTGCGCGCGCATTCCCTCGCTTGAGAAATTCAATGAACTTGTCGGAAAGCTTGGAATGAATAGCCCCGCCCCCTGTCCCGTCTTGGACGGCAGGGAACATAGCGGGGTTCAAAGGTATCCTAAACGGACGAGTGTCGAACACAGACTTGGGCACTTTGTTCTCAGTGGGGCTCCAATCTTGCCAGTACATGACTAGCTCTTTAAAAGAAGCCTCCTCAGCCGTGTACCCATCGGCTCTTTCCTTCGTCGGTGGGTGACCCCCCTGAACGGCTGGGCCGCCGGAGGGTTGGCAAAGGAACAAAGCAGCGAATTTCGCAGCCTTGAACATGTGCTCTGCAAATATCTCGGCCGTCCTACCACTCACCATTTGTCCGTCTTTGTCTATCTTATAGTCACTATGCTCTGACAGAAAATGGTAAAAGTCACTTGAGGGGTGCTGCAACTTGCGGTAAAAGGCATGCACCGTCAAGAACAAGAACCATGATGCGCGGGAATGTCCCCGCGGCCTTATAGTCTTCAATCCGACGATTCATTCGAGCTCGGACGAGGGTGGCGACGTCGTCCCACATAGGGCCAACGCAGCCTCCATCCGGGGACTTCCAACACCTGTGGTCACCGCCAATGCACATTATCTCGATCGCGCCATCAGGCGAGCGCTTGACCGCATCGTCTATGATGCGTTCAGCTGCCTCCAACATTAATCGGAAGGCTCCAGCGAGGGGCGTCGGACTTTCCCCCCGCTTCCCTTCTACGCGAACTCCAAGCAAATTAAACGTCGACTGGTCAGCAATACCATTAAAGTTCCAAAAGATGAATCGCACTGGAGTATGGTACCTTCATGTAGTGCTGATGCCCTAACCAATTTTGCGACTGGGCGGCTTCCCAAAGTTCGGGGCCCTTGCAGCCACTCATAACGTTGGCAGAAATGCCATGAACGTGCTCTTGCACGAAGTATGGAATGTAATGGCTTGGCGCGGCTTTCTGCCCGGCCGCATTTCTGAACGAGACCGTAGAATCAGAAACAACATGAATAGAGCATGACCAAAACTTGTATTGTTTGCGTTCCACCAAGCATAAAGGGTGGAAAAAGACCGCAGTAGGTCTTACAGTCGCCATCGTGGCCGCAATGTCCTCACCGACAAACGGGATCCATGAGTGCCCATTCTGGCGGGCAACCTGGGTCATGGCCCGGTACTTCTCTAGAAATGACAACCTGCCCGCCCAGGCCTTCAATCGAGGATCTGTTATTTCAACATAAAGCTGAAGAGTCTCGGACACTCGAGCCTCCCATTCGTGCGTGGGCGGTTTGGGGTTCTCGGCGAACTCACCCCTATGCCAATGGTAGTCAAGGGCGTTCCAGGGATCACGCCCAAGGTAGGGCGGGCCCCCCCCTTCGTCATCGACCGCCATCGGCCCCGCATCAGGGGGCCCACCTCCGCCACCGCCCCCAGGGGGGTCGCCAGAGGGCGGAGGATTCCCTGTGGAAGAGCCACCTGAGCCAAACGGGGCACCTCCACCACCGGCCGGGCCAGGGGGAGAGCCTCCGCCCGCCCCGCCCTCGGCTTGGCCGGGCGGGGCAGCAGGACTTGAAGCCGACCCAGCGGATGGTCCGCCGGTCGCCTGTCGACCAGCTCCTGGATTGTCTAAAAGCTTCTGTGGGACAGACCCCACCGACGGAAGCGACATCGCAATGTTCGCCCGGTCGCTGGCCGAGCCGACTGAGTCGGCCGGCATCTCCGCTCCCAAGCGTGGCCTTTTCGGCGCCTTGACCGGACCCTCCTCTTTGTCTTTGGAAGGGCCCACAGAGGGCGCCTCAAGATTAGGCTGCTGAAGATCCGCGGGCAACGACTGGGTCGTGCTGTTCGGCCTTGGTCTCAGAGTCTCGCGGAGAGTGTGGATTTTCAGTCGAACCAACACTGGCTTCAAGGCCAGCGCTCGCGAGCCATTCCTCGAAGTCATAGGGGCGCGACCACCAAGGAACTGCCTTACGCCAGGCCACAGCCTGCTCGGCTGAATCGGCTGAAATAACTGGCTCTGGCTGCATCGGTAAGAGCCTCCTCAACAACATGCACGGGCATGTAGGGACGGCCCTTAACAACAGGCAGGGCATACATAGTACCCCAACCGTCCCCAGCGGTTTGGCCGCGGGGCGGTGAGTGCGGTGAAGGGCCCCAAATGTTCAACCACAAAATGGGAGAGCCTTTCGTCTTGTTGTTCGTCACTGGGACGCTCACAAAATCACCGTATATCGTCACCCGCCGGATGGCTGGGCCAACGGTGGGACCCACGACCTCTCCCTTCTCGAGAGTTCGGACAGAACGTCGAGTCTCCCCCGGTGCATTCGTGTAGAACCTGCAGACCAGCTTCGTCATTTCATCAGGGTATGACTGAAAATATGTACCCTCAAGAATCTGGTCAACCTTAGGAGGAGCACAATCGAAACGGCACGTGGCCTTTCTGTCGAATGTCGTCCAGTGGGCGACCCACGGGTCTTGCGAGACACGAGAATACAGACGCTCAAAGATCGTCTGAGAGCTGGCGGCTAAATTTTCCTTCAATGCGGTAACGACTTGGTCGTTCCGCATATGCAAGATATGATGTCGCCACATCGTGCAGCGCCAGTTCCATCCCCTTTTGCGAACGAACGTATTGTTCCTAGCATGACTAGGCCTGGACCATTCGGTCTTGTCAGGAAAACAGCCAAAGACAGGTTGCTCCTCGAGGGAACTATGTTTCCCCCGAGAGGAGGCAGCTGTCTTCTTGGCAGGCTTGCTGTCGTCAGTAGCAGCGGAGGCAGCTCTTTTGCGAGCTGCGATCTCCTCTGCGTGAATCTCGACGCCGCCTTCCACTTCGATGTCAACGTTCATCATGACATAACTGGGGCTAAAAGTGTCGACCGTCTCCCCAGCCGGCTGGGCCGACGGGGCGACGTCCCCACTCGGCTGGGCCGATGGGGATGCCCCTCTGTTTGCATTGGGAGGGGCCTGTCCTTTTGCCCCGATAAGAGGCTCTTTATCTTCGGGCAAATCCGAAGCGAGTTCATACATGATATCACCCGAGCAAACCGAAGTCACATCCTCCCCCGACGGCTTGGCCGCAGGAGTATCCAGCGGTTGACGCGTGGGTTTGGCCAATGACCCAATCGGGCGCGCGAGGACCGCGGCAGGCAGAGCCCGCACAGCCGCAACGCGGCGGCGGCGCGGTCCGAGGGGAGGCCGGCCGCTGGGCGGCCCGCGCAAGCTCTGGAGACAACACGGCAGCGGCACACATGGAATAAGAAGAGGAGACAGGACGATAACGAGATGATAACATGCGCTGAGTGGCACGAGCAACATCAATGTGAACCTGCTGTGCAAAGGCATCCGTGTAATCTTCAGCCGATTTACAATCCCTGCCTCTGGCCTCAACATGCTCGCGCGTGCCGTCACATCTGCGCTCCAGTCCCTCAATCACGCCATGAGATGTGGATGCAATCGTCCAGAGCTTTTTCATGAAATCACCCTTGCTGTCCCTCAATCCATGCGCACACCCATGCACAGCCGTTTTGACAAACCCAAGCTCTCTCATGAACTCTTTCACCTGGGGGTCCCTCCAATAATTACACTGCGTAGGCCACTCAAAACAAACTGCACCCCCCGTTTTGTGCACAGCACGGGCAATCTCGCGGAAGTTCCAAAACAGATATCTGAAGTCAGTCCTAATACCTCGAAGCCTACGCATCGCTCTATGATTTCCAATGCGAAAATAATGTGCTTCGTTCACGTATTGCCAGGGGGAACCACCCGTACAGGGCATTGAGCCCCATAGAGCTATGCGTTGTCCTTTGAACTTCTTCATGTCGTTCAGAGCCAATCTTCTTCCCTTATCGGTTCTCATATCTTCCTTCTCCGTATACCGTATCACCTTTAGAGGAATTATCAACGAAATTCTTGGGGGTTCCAATCCTGCTCTCAGGGCCACAACAATATTCTTATAAGAGTCGATCCCCGGTCCACTGGGTGGCCGGAGCGCAATCGTCCCGGATCCAGAATTCCGCCCAGCCGGTCCATCTACTTGGATGATAGCCGCCATCGCTGGAATCACCATTCGAATTCTGCTCAAAGGGGCGATTATATTTAACATCTTCGTCACGCCGATTATCCGCACGGTCAATAGTTAAACCATGTCGGACATTGATCGCATAGGTACGACGCTGATCAGCTAACCTGTCTGGGTCAACTGGGCAATCTGTATTCACGGGCGTAAACGTGACAAGTCTAGACAAGAAGTGCCAACGTTTAAGACTCTGTCCGCGTTGTGTCCAGCGATCCTTCCTATTCTGAAAAAAGAAGCAGCAGGAGGAAGGTGAGGAAGAAGAAGGTTGTAACCGAGCGTGCCTTCTTCTTGCTCGGTGTTAGCTGGCTCGGACTGCGACTGTTCATCACACTTCACTTTTGACAGATCCGATGTATCAGACTCACTTTCACTCTCGGTTAGGTCAAACATCGCTCTCATCTCAATCTCCTCCTTTGACCTGGGTTTATCGGAGCTTCTCCTGGAACCTTCTCTCTGTGAAACAGGAGTAGTTGTACTTGCTGCCACGGCTTGGCCGGGCGCATTTGCCACCGCGGCTTGACCGGGGGCAGCGTCGGTGGCAGCCGGGCGCTGGGCGCCGCTCGGTGCCGCTGGGATATTCATTGGCTTTGGGGAACGCACAGCGGGCTTACCCTTGTTAAGACGCTTCTTTTTCTTATTCATCTTCTTGCTGGGTACAACAGCTCCTCTCCGCAAGGCCGAACTCGGACCCAAGCGGGGCCTCAGAATCCCCCCGGGTTTCAGGGGGGGGCCGTCTGAAAACATCAAATCTAAATAGTCTTGGTACCACTGGGCGGTCCAAAACTTAGGAGTCACAACGTTGACAAGATATAATACCTTAACCCAGGGCAAAGGGTCCGTGAATTTCTTCGTTCCAATGTCAGCAGCCTCGTTTCGAGTCCGTTCGTACTGAAGTTCCACGATGCCTCGGGAGAACTGTTCCGACACTGCGGCAGCATCAATACGATGAGTTCGCGGAAGGTGCATAAGCTTCATGGACCCTCCGGCTTTAATGACCTTGCACACTGCATGGTTCCCCTAAGAAAAGGCCACGTATTTGTCGTCCAAGCAATATTTCACAAAGCGGAAGGGCTGCAAGCAGCTCGTTTCGCAGAGCAAAGTCGGCAGCCACAATTTCAGCCTCAAGAGTGCCATGGGAAACACAGGTCTGCCGCTGAGATCCCATAGACTGCCCAGCTCTAGTGCATGGGCCCCAAATTGCTTGATAACTGGCACTCGCGCTCCTATGTGTTCGGATGTCACTGGCCAGATCCGCATCGGAGGATTGCTTCAACAAAACATCCTCCATTCTATCACCTACCCATGGAGACATGCGGTAGTGAGAATTCCGACCGCTGTCGGAGGATCTATCTCTATGCCTTTAGGGCAATTGGGAGATGGGGACTGCTACCACTTCCATCCTTGAGCTAGCTTGTCAGCAGGACCAGCCAGCTTAAAATCATCAACATGGATTATCGAGAAAAGTCTCAATTCTGTACGAAAATAACAGCTGCGCCACGGGCTACATTTGACAAAACCATTAGCCGTAACATGCCCTTCGCAGTGTTGCTCCCAATATCCCCCTGAATCAGGGTGTCCGTACAAAGATAAAACCAACGGGCATACGGGATTGCGCATATGTTGATAGCAGGGGACCTGTTACACAGTGAAGCCCTTCGGAGGAGGGTCAAACCCCCCACGGCGCGGTTGACCTCTATTACCGCTATTACCCCAAACGTCGAAAACGCGCCGCTGTTACCACGGCGCGGCTAGAAGGCAGAGAGGTGGTGCATGTGTATGTGTATGTGTATGTGCATGTGTATGTGTATGTGTATGTGTATGTGTATGTGTATGTGTATGCATGCATGCATGCATGCATGCATGCATGCATGTATGTATGTATGTATGTATGTATACATGCATGTATGTATGTGTGTATGTATGTATGTATGCATGGATGTATGTATTACCCCAAACGTCGAAAACGCGCCGCTGTTACCACGGCGCGGCTAGAAGGCAGAGAGGAGGATCGAGGAGGAGGAGGGTGGAGGAGGAGGAGGGTGGATGAGGAGGAGGAGGAGGAGGAGAAGGAGGCGGAGGAGGAGGGGGATGGAGGGAGAGGGAGGTACAAGACAGTTTTATCGCATCAGGGTGGAAGCGAATGGCCGCTGCCGCCGCTGCCGACGAATCGACAGCACCGCCGTCGACGACGCCGTCAAAGTGGACGGGGGAAGGAGGATTGAGTAGGAGGAGGGTGGAGAGGGAGGAGGAGGAGGAGGAAGAGGAGGAGGAGGAGGAGGAGGAGGAGGAGCAGGAGGGGGAGGAGGAGGAGGAGGAGGAGGAGGAGGAGGAGGAGGGGGAGGGAGGAAGAGGGAGGTGAATGAGGAGGAGGAGGATGGAGGTGGAGGAGGAGGAGGAGGCGGAGGAGGGTGGATGGAAGGAGGAGGAGGGGGAGGAGGAGGGGGAGAAAGTGGGGGGATGAGGAGGGGGAGGAGGAGGAGGATGGGCGGAGGTGACGGCGAGCGGGCTGTTCGGCGCCTCGGATGGGGCGGCCGCCCCTGCCCCCGCTATGTCCGCGCGGGGCCGCGCTGCTCCTTCGAGGACCCTGTTCTCCGACGATGTGACTTCTTCATTGGCGGCGGGTTTTCCGTGGCTTCGGCTTCATGGGGCCAGATGACGGGGGGGGCGGGGGGGGGGGGGATGGGGGTGACGTAGAGGCGAGGGGGGGGGCGGAGGAGGTCCTGATCCTCATCCTACTTCTCATGCTCACTGCCGCCGCTGCGAGGGGAGCCGCAGCATCCAAGCCTCCGCGGCGGACAGCTGTCTGGGCCGGCCCGAAGGGGGGGAGGGGGAAATGAGAAGAAGCAGGCCTTCTTAGAAGACCGCGGGACTTCTCGCTAGCCTTCCAGGCTTCCGAGAGGTCGCTTTGGCCTGTTCCGGCTGCTGATGGTGATGATGATGATGGTGCTTATTATGGTGATGGTGGTGACCATGATGATGCTGATGATGTTGATGATGACGATGCTGATGGTGACCCTTGGAAGGCCAACTCCTTCTGATATCCCCCCCCCCGCGCCTGCGACGATGCCTCAGCGGCGCCTGCGCTGGAGGGGGCCCTTGGCCTTGCTCTTGACCTTGGCCTTGCGCTTGCCCGCGCCCTTGCCCTGGCCCGTGCTCTTGCCGCCCTTGCTTGCGCCGCTGCCCGTGCCCTTGCCGCCCTTGCCGTCGCCGGCGCCCTTGCCCGAGGTCGTTTTGGGCGTGGTGCTCGGCCTGCCAGTCGGCGGCGGGCCCCGGCCAGCTCCCTTCACCTAGGAATAAGGAAAAGCCCACCTCCTCCCCTCCCCCTCCTCCTCCTCCTCCTCCTCCTCCTCCTCCTCCTCCTCCTCCTCCTCCTCCCCCATCCGCCCCCCTCCTCCTCCTCCTTCCTCCTGGTGGTGTTGATTACGCGGTTCCTGGCCCGAATCACCAAAGCTGGTACACTCGGCGGCGACCAAGCCCACGTCTCCTCCACGACGTCGTCGCACCATTTGATCCCGACGAGCAGCGCCACCCAGTTCCCCTCGTGTGGGGAGGGGTTGCGAAAAGGCACAGATACCGCTACTCCCTGGGCGTCTCCCAGACTGCATCCAGCCGAGGCAACGAGGAAACTCTAGGAGGCCCACGGCAACCAGACTGGCGTAGGAGTAGCGGCATACTCCTCCTCCTCCTCCTCCTCCTCCTCCTCCTCCTCCTCCTCCTCCTCCTGCTCCTCCTCCTCCTGCTCCCCCTCCTCCTCCTCCTCCTCCCCCTCCTCCTCCTCCTCCTCCTCATCCTCCTCATTCCTCCTCCTCCGCCGGGGGGGCAGCGGGGTGGGGGGTATCTGTCCCTCTCCGCTCCTCGGGCGAGGACTCCACGTAGCTCGCGGGGTACGACCGCAGCTCCTCGAACGTCTTGGGGCGCCCCTCCGGCCGCGCGACTGGAGGGGCCCAGCACCGCGTCTCCTCGACGACCCGCTCGCCGATGTTCAAGCCGGCGAGCCGACACAACCATTGGCCGTCGACCTCCTGCGTCGTGTAGTGCGCGCCCCACTTCCTGAGCTCCGTGAACACCTTAGGCATCTGGGCGTCGGGCGGCGATATGGGCGTCGGGCTGGGCGTCGGGCGACGCGTCGAATCAAGCTCGAACCGTAGAGGCTCTGGACGGGGCTGCAATGGCGGTGGAGGGGCAGGGGGGGGGGCTTCGGCGCGCCCCCCGAACTTCTGTGAGACAACGGTGGCATAGGGGGGGGGGAGGAGGAGGAGGAGGAGGAGGGGGATGCGGAGGGGGGGGAGAAGGAGGAGGAGGAGGAGGAGGGGGGGGGAGGAGGGGGGGGAGGGAGGAGGAGAAGGACCGATGTGGCGGAGGGGTGATGTCGGGAGCTGATCCTCATCCTCCTCCTCCTCCTGCCCCTGGCCCCGCCCCTGCCCCTGCCCCTGCGATGGCGACTGCCAGGGGGGGGGGGGGGAACTGGACGGGGGCGGTGCGGCGACGGCGGCGGCAGAGCGTGGAGATGGATGACGCGGCGGCGACTGATGGCGAGAGGGCGGTCGGGAGGGCGATGACCGACTCGCGCATTCGAGCGCAGTCGATGGCACCCGCAGGCAGCCCGCGCGCCTGCGCCATCTCGATCGCAAGACGCATGCAATCACCCCTGGAGGCCTGGGGTCTCGCGCACGGCGAGCCGCCAGACAAATTTTCAAATTCAAAATTCATCCGAGCATGCCAGGGCTAGGAGAAGGAGGAGGAGGAGGAGGAGGAGGAGGAGGTGGTGGCATGGGAGGAGGAGCAGGAGGAGGAGGAGGAGGAGGAGGAGGAGGAGGAGGAGGAGGGGGAGGAGGAGGAGGAGGATGAGGAAGAGGAGGAGGAGGAGGGAGGAGGAAGAGGAGGAGGGGAGGAGGAGGAGGAGGAGGAGGAGGAGGAGGAGGAGGAGAGGCACCGGGAGGAGGACGAGGCGGGGGGGGGAGGCCCATCTCAAAGCAGCGCCCCGTGGGTTGAAGGCGGTGCGGGACGCTGCAGCCCCAGGCCGTGCACGACGGCCTGTCAGGGGCCTGCGGCTCAGGGCCGCGAAACTGAAAACTAAAAGGTAAAAGCGCGAAGCGTGCTCCAGTCCCCACCACCCTCTACATCTCTCCTCCACCAACCCTGGGTCAAGAGTCTGGCCCTAGAGCGGGGGTGGCTAGTCCGAGTCGGAGCTGTCGCTGGAACTGCTGCCAGAGTCCGATGCAGCAGCGTCGGCGGCCTCATCCTCCGCCTCCTCAGCAGCCTTCGCGGTCGGCTTCTTCACCTTCCGCTTGGTCTTCGCCTTGGACTTCGCCGTGGGCTTCTTCAGCTCAGCGCCCTCGAAGCCCGGCGGCGGGGCCTGCTGCGGGTCGGCGGGCCCCTCGAGGACCCCCCCCATTCCCCCGCGCGCATCTCATCGCCAGATCTCCGAGGGAGAGGGGGGGCTCTGATAACGAGGGGGGCTCCCCAAAGGATGAAGGGAGCAGGAGCGCGAGGAGAGATGGGGGGGGCGCCGAGGAGGAGGGGGTAGGGGGTCGGGGAGGGGCAGGAAGAGAAGGAGAGAGGGATGGGGCTGTAGCAGAAGCTGTGGCCTTGTCCACGGCGGCGGCGCGCCTGGCCCTGCGAGCGCGCGGCTTGCCGGAGGACGCCCGGGCACGACGACGGTCGGCGCCGTCGCCAACGATAGTTCGGGGAGGGCCCCTCGCCCTCGAGAGGAGGGGGGGCGCGGAGGAGGCGGAGGGGGAGGAGGAGGGGGGGGATGAGGAGGAGGAGGAGGAGGAGGAGGGAGGAGGAGGAGGAGAAGGAACTTGGGGATGCAACCTTAACCGCTCGCTTTCCCCCCTCAGGAGGGCCCCCCCCCCCTCATCTGGAGGGCCCTCCTCGAACTCCAAAGGAGGATGCGGAGGGGGGTGGAGGAGGAGGAGGAGGAGGAGGAGGAGGAGGAGGGGGAAGAGGGGGAGGAGGAGGAGCCTCCGCGGCTGCGGCAACGGGCTCCGGCGCAGCGGCAGCAGCTGCCTCGGCCGCGTTGGGCGCCGGCTCCAGCGCAGCGGCGGCCGGCGCAGCAGGCGCCTCCGCCGGCGGCGCGTCGCCTGCCCCGGCCGCCGGCGTCTTCTGCAGGGCGGCCGAGGCGCCGCCAAAAGCCACCAAGGCAGCAAGCACGTCGGCACCAGGGTCAACCTTCTTCTCGCGAAGGAGGTCCAGCAGCTTCTGGGCGGCAGCGGGCTGCTTGTCCTTCGTGAGCCTGCGAATGTCCACGCGCACGCCGAACAGGACGCTCGTCATGACGACCGTGTGGATGGCCCATGTAGCGGTCTGGGTCGCGACGCGCAAGGACTCCTCGGGCACGATAGCACCCAATGACGACAGCCGCCCGTTGAGCTGCCGCAGCATTTTGGCCATATCGGCCAGTTGGGCCGCTCTGCTGCCCATCGTCTTGATCGAGGGGTTCTTGCACATCTGTAAAATCAAGCGGCTGTTAGTGGCAAGACTGCCGCGCTGATCGCGCCAATCCTCGCCGATCTCCTGCGTCAGCCCTGTGGTCTCCGAGTTCAGGACGGCCAGAAATCGGCGGCCCGAGTCGAAGATAACGGCCGTGCAGTCCTCGACGACGGACTCGGCGGCCTCTGGCATCTTGAAGGCTTCGAGCTTGAAGGGCGTGGCGACCCGGCCAGGAGCCTGTACAAACAAATCCTTCGCGTGGCCGTCGTCGATGAATTGTTTGAGGGCGCCCAGTTCGGAGTGAAGACGTGCCAGCACATCAAAGCTGCCCTGATCCACAATCCCCGCATTGACGTAAGTGATGGCCAACGCTGCGGCGCGACGCAGGCTTGACCAGGCACAGAGGTAGGAGATCTCACTCTTCAAGGTGGCATCTTTTACTTCGTCCGAGAAGGCAACCATCGTTGCAATGTGTTCATCGCTGGCAATCCGAAACCCAGACACCTGCGCCAGATCGGTCGCACTCATGCCCATGCCCACCTTGACGTCGACAACCGCAGACGACATGGACTCGATTGCCGCCTTGAACTTCGTCTCCACCTCTTGGCAGAACGTCCGCATCGGCTGTCAGCCGCGCGAGCGAGCAATCGGGGCCACGAAATGTCACCCTTAGCAGTTCCGCAATCCCTCATCCTGTTCCTCCTCCTCCTCCTCTCCCCCACCCCCCCCCCTTGCTCCCAGCCAGCCCTCCCCCCTATCGCCCCCCAAAGAAACCATCTCGTGGCATCGAATGTTGCCCGTGACTAGTGACACCGACACAGAGGTTCGATTGGCCAACCTTGTCAGATATCGCGGACATCACCGCGCCCCCGACGACGGAATCGTTGAAGATCGGTGACGCCGATATGAAGTCGTCGATGTCCATGGCGATGCTTGTCACCTCGGACTTGACCTCCATTGCCAACGCCCGAATCGATTCGATCTTCCCGCGAAGGGCGACCGCAGAGTCAGCAGCGATGCTATCCGAACTCAGGACGTCGAACGCGTCCAGCACATCCCTGCAGAAGGCGACGCACTTGTCGAAGAGCTCGAACTTGTCGCAGCCCGGGTCGAACTTGACGAACCACGTCTTGAGATGTTCGCAAGATGCATATGCATCCCACACACCGCGGAGATGCTGCCACGCATCGTACGCCCATGCCTGGGAGGAAAACGCGTCAGGTCAGTTCGTTTGGCCAACCTCCCCATCCTCCGACCGCTCGTGAGAGAAGATGTCACCCGCCTTATCCTCCTCCTCTTCCTCATCCTCCACCTCATTATCCCCCTCCTCCTCCTCCTCCGACGTGGTGGAGGGGGGGGAGGGGGGGCGAGGCCAAACGAAGTGGATCTGTACTGTGTCCCTCCATCCAATGCCTCGGTCTTCTCAGGTTCCGCTCTGTTGTCCAACATGGCATTGCGAGCGACCGGGGCCCATGCGGCCTTCGTCGCGAGCACCAACTGCTCGTAGAGCGCGTTGGACCGCTGTCGGCACGTCGCCTCGAAGAGTTCGGCTGCGCGCGGGCATGATCCCACGTCAAGGAAGATCTCAGACATGGTGGTCGCGAAACCGCGCAGGGCCGCGAAGTCGCCGCCGCTGATCGCGAGCAGGCTGCTCTCGAAGGTGTTGGTCAGCGTGTCGCAGTGTTTGGTGTAGCGCGTCATCTTTCGAAGGGTCAGCGAAGCGCTGTTGAAAAGCACCTTGCCTCGATTACATGAGATGATGATCGCCGCCATGGAAGTCGGCATGGCGATCAAGTCGACGGCCTCCTTCAAGTGGTCAAGCCCAGTGACCTCCAAAGCAGGGGTGAGCAGCACGGTCCGAGAATACGGGCCCTGCTTGACGCAGATGATCTCGATGTACGCCCGCACTGCTTCGCCGTGACAACGGAGCTCGTCGTGGCGGGCAACGGCTGCAACTGCAACAAGGTCGCTGACTAGGTCCGGAAGTCGGGTCTGCCAGTCGAACTTCTCGGGCTGCAAGGGGCAGAATGCCTGCAGCGTCGTCTCAATGTCGGGCTGCTTGGCAATCGAAAGGAGACGCTCGGTGACGAAGGCGCGCTGCTTCTCGACGGCCTCCGAGGTCTGGTAACGCCCCGTCTTCGTGATCGAGTCGACCGCCGCGAGCGACCAGAAGGTATCTGCATCAGCTGTCGACGACACGCGCTGGTTGAATCGACTCTGCCGCAGGTGGTCTGGCATGAAGCTCTCAATATCGCAAGTGGGCACCAACGCAAGAAACGCGATCTGGCTGTCGTACACCTCAGAGAACTTCGCACTTTCGACGCCAGTGAGGTTCATCTGCCCGCACAAAGCTCGCAAAGAGGATACCTTCTTGACCCACATCTGCAAGGATGAGAGCTCAGACGCCTGGTCATCCGAGGCGGGCTCTGACTTGAGCGAAGCGATCCGCGCCTCGATGTCGTCATACACGCGCTTGCAGTACCGGGTGTGGTGCTTCCAGCTCTTGCCGAAAAACAGTTCGTCGGTTGCCCCTGCCTCGAAGAAGTCTTTGCACAGCGACTCTGCAGTCGAGCATATGTTCCGCCGCTTTGGCCCAGTCCTGCCTCCAGGTGGGTTTGCAGGCGGCGCATCCGGCGTCTGCTGCGTGTTCTTCCCGCGGCCTGCTGTCTGTCTGCGACCAGGTTGAGTCTTCGTGCCGGCCCTTGCAGCGACCTGCGAGGGCCCAGGGTCTGAGCGTGCGAAGCCAATGGACAGCCCTCCAAAGTTGCCGCGCGAATCAGAAGCCGCCACCGTGGGGTCGACGGCCGGCATGCACACAGAACGGTCGGTCGAACTTGAAGCAGGAACGGAAGAAACGCCCGGGCGCTGGCATTCGCCCGTGGCACGAGGGAGCTCGATCATTTGCATCAACTCCTGAAGCATCTCATCGCCCTGGCCGTCGTACATCTCCGCGTCGGCGTCGCCATTGTGGACTTCCCTCCTGTCCTCCACGATCTGGCCAGTCTTCCGTCTGACCCGACGGATCGGCGCGGAGGGCACCTGAGCGACAAGGAGGTCGGCGACGACACGAGGGCCCCAATAGGGGCCGCGTGGGAACGCAAGAGGGGGCCTCCAGAGGTCTCAACGGAGCCATGCACGGACAGGTGAGCAGGGGCCAGAAGTGGGAGGGCGGGATGGAGGGAGGGGGGAGGGAAGGAGAAGTGGATCGAGGGAGGGGCTGGAGGGGAGAGGGGGGCACTGAGGGGAGGGGAGTGAGCGAGGGGCAAGGGAGGAGAGGGAGAAGAATCAGCTTATACTGCTTTCATGAGCCTCTGAAATGACAAAAGGCAGACGTGAACGTCCTGCTGCTGCTCCTCCGTCTCCTGTCCCCTCATGCGCCTCTCCTGCACCTCCTCCCCCATCCTCCCTCGAAATTAGTTTCGGCCCCCCCATCGCACCTTGACTTCTTTCTTGCCGTGCTCGTAGGTCACAACGTGTCCGAGGCCGTTGGTCGCCGGGTCGCCTTTTTCCGCCACGTAGTGCTCATAGTCCCAGAGAAGATCGCCTGGCTCAATCACTTCGGTGGCCTTGACAGTCACAAACGAGATGACACGATTGTCAATCTGATCCCAGACCACGCGTGCACCGCGTCCACCTTTCTCGATGAGCCACGCGACGAGCGTCTTGCGGTAGCCCATGAACTTGTCGAATTGGGCTCCGTTTGATCCCAGCACTTCGGGAAGCTTGGCGAAAGAGAAATTCTGGCCTTTGATCTTGTACCTGGCCCTGAAGACTGCGAAGCAGTAGTAGCATCCACGCCCTTCTTGCTTTCCGCCCGGCGTGGCGGGGCGGCACCAACTCATCGGCTGAGCAACGTCGAACTCCAAGTCGACGGGGTCGTTGTCCGTGTCGCACACGCCACAGATGATGCACGTCCTGCCATCGGGGTCCCCACCCTGGCGCATGTGCTTGCCGACCATCCCGGTGCGCGAGTGACAAGCAATGGAAGGTGGAACGCTGCTCTCGAGGTCCGAGTCCATCCTGTCGAGGTCATCTGCGAGACGCCGCCCCCCCCCGGACATCCTGCCGCGCTTGCCCATGGCAGTAGATATTCCAGGCCGCTGACAGCACGGAAGCGTAAAGAGCACACTGACGAGGTGCGGAACTCAAAAAGCAACAAAACCTCGCAATCTAAAACGGCTCCGACGCGCGCGGTTGGAGGGGGGGGGCGGGCGGGTTGACAATCGCAGACCATGCTACCGACCGCGCGCCGACCTTGCGCGGTGGACTGTGCAATTGGCAATTGGTGCACTCAAGCCCCGAGCGGTCCGCGGCGCGCCCCCGACGTGACGCGGGCGAGCTTGCGCGGCGATGGACAACGCAGCAATGCAATGTGACATATGCAATATGCAATATGCAATGCAACGCAAGGCGCAATGTGACATGCAACTGAGAAAAGAGCTGAGGGGGGCAGGGGGGCTGTAAGATCGGCACTCCGAACTCAGGAACGTAACGCTTTAGATTTGAGTCTGAGTTCAAACAAGTTCCTAAATTATATTATATATTCTTAACGCTAAAATCATTAACGCTCTGACCGTCGGACTGCCGACGCAGAAACAGATGGGGCGAAGGCCCTGTCAGTATTCGAGCGCCCCTCTGATGAGTTACCTGCCCTCCACATCCGCCCATATGGCCAATGGCCCGGCCCCCAACGACCAAGGCCACCGATGGCCGCCCCGAGAAGAGCGCAGCAACAGGAGCACCGCCAGGTCAGAAAACGTTGATACGAACACGCAGTACTCCAGAACCCACGCATCAGGCCCACTGAACATGCGTTGTTTCAAATCTTTTCAGATCGGGGTCAGCACGAACAGTCCACGAGGTCGTGCGCCGATCACCTCGCCGGCGGCAGCTGGGCGGCCCCTGGAAGCCGAAACATCACGCCGTCCGAAGCTCCCGCAAGCGCACTGCCAGACCAGCAATGCGCAATGCCCACAGACGACGAAGCCAGGTCTGCATCGTGAATCTACTTCGGCGGCTCCTGGGGCCCTCCGCCCTTGGATCGGGGATGGACAGAACCCCCTGGAGTAAAACGTGGTTTAGTGAAAACGACCTGAGGCCCAAACCTGGCGGGCGCAAGCCTGGAAAATAACGGCCACGGCGCCCTCTCGAGAAGCGAAAACTGACAATTCACTAATCGACGTGTCACTGTTGGGGGTTCTGCCCACCCACGATTGGAAGCCTTCCCGTCGGGGGCCTGGCCAAAGTCCGGAGCATCAAGCTCGCCAGGACCGGAAGCAGACGGCTCGGCGGCGCCAGCGGCGGCCGCGGACGTAGCGCCGTCGGCCGCGCCAGTCTCCTCGAGAATTGACTCGTCCGGGTCCGTGATGCCGTGGAAGAGCATGGCCGCCATCACCACTGGAGTGGCCGCGAAGATGCTGAATGCGTTGCCAGCCAGAGACGTCAGCAACGAGTCCGAATAAGGGACTTGGTTATCACGAGTAAACGACAACATATGCAACCCCATGATCTGCATTAGCTCGAAACCTTCGAGGGCTCTTATCTCACGACTGCCCCAGCACCTGGCAGTGGATGACGCTGCAGCGGCCGACGGCGTGATCGCGCGCATGACGATCTTCGAGTGCTCTATCAATGTTGGGACTGCTGCGTGCCAAGGATTCTTGAACGGCTTGTCGGTGTCCCGCTTGGTCACCTTCTGGCCGAGCAAGCGACCCATGCTGTGGGCTGCATCGTAGAACTCCACCGCGCGCCCATTCACCAGCGGCCCTTCTGGCTCGAAGACCTGGCGCAACGCTGACGCAGGAGGAGGGGGGGCGGGATGGGCCTGGGCATTGATGGGGGAGGAGGAGGAGGAGGAGGAGGAGGAGGAGGGGGAGGGGGAGGGGAGGAGGAGGAGGAGGAGGAGGAGGAGGAGGAGGAGGAGGAGGGGAGGGGGCGGGGGAGGGGGGGGGGAGGGGGAGGCGGGGAGGCGGGGGAGGGTGCGGACGGGGGAGGAGGAGGAGGAGAGAGGGAGGAGAAGGGGGAGAGGAGGGGGCTGAGGGGTAGGAGGAGGAGGAGGAGGAGGAGGAGGAGGATAACAATGACAATGAACAGTGCAACAGTGAACCATGAGGCACTGAGTTGGCCCGAGGCCTTTCTGGTCTAGGCGACCCACGCGGGCCGCTGGGCGATCCCAGGAGGCACCCAAGATCCCCGCCCCCTACACAGCTCCAAGGCAGCCTCCAGGAGTGGAAGGGGGGGGGGAACCCGGGCGCGCCTGATCGAAGAAATACGCCGCCTCCACCATGCGGCGGCTCAGCCCCTGCTTAGAGATGTGGGCGCACGCCTCCTCCGGGATCGGGTGCTGCAAGCGAAACTCCTGGAACAACGTGTAGTGCTCATCCTGCCACGTGGTCTCCTGATCTGGGACGTCGTCACCACGCGCGGAGCAGCCAATGATGCCCACTTGGTCCATGAATACGGCCCGAATCTTCGCATCGCTGATGATGAAGCAATCGTCGACGTGCAGGGGGCCGATCTTCAAAGATCGCAAGAAGCTGATGCCCCTCGCCAGCGCCGATGAGGAAGTACCCTCGCGATGCAGCAGTGCAACCACGTAGAGTCGGCTCCGCGTAGCCGGGGAACCATAATCTGAAGCCTCGACGACGTCCCAGAATACCCAGTAGCCCACGTCCTCCAGCCTGTTCCTGATGAGGTCAACATCGCGGTCGCCGCGAACACCATCTGCCAGAGTGGCAACGTTCTCGAGGATCACGAATTGCGGACGCCGCTTCTTGATGTAGCCCATGGTCGCCTGGAGGCGGAGGAGAAGGAGGTGGAGGAGGAGGCGAGGAGGAGGAGGAGGAGGAGGAGGAGGAGGAGGAGGAGGAGGGGGGAGGGGGAGGAGGAGGAGGAGGAGGAGGAGGAGGAGGAGGAGGAGGAGAGGTTGGGATGAGGAGGAGGAGGGGGAGGAGGAGGAGGGAGAGGGGGGCGAGGCGCTGGGGGCAGAGGAGGGGGAGGGCGGGGATGGGAGATGGGGGGAGAAGGAGGAGGAGGAGGAGGGGGAGGAGGATGAGGAGGAGGGGATGCGGCGGGGAGGAGGGGAGGAGGAGGAGGAGGAGGAGGAGGAGGAGGAGGAGGAGTGGGGAGGGGGGGGGGGAGGAGGGGGAGCAGGAGGAGGAGGAGGAGGAGGAGGAGGAGGGGGGAGGAGGGAGAGGAGGAGGAGGAGGAGGAGGAGGAGGAGGAGGGGGAGGAGGAGGAGGCGGAGAAGGGAGGGGGGGCTGGGCTCGAGGGGAACCGCCAGGATGCCTCCAATGGACAATGGAGGGAGGGAGGAGGTGGTGGTGGAGGAGGGCGAATGTGGCCTCGAAGCCCTTGCCCGTCTCGCCCGTCGCTTCCCTGAGGCAGTTGCGAAGGCTGGCCCTGTTCACGTTGTTCTTCGACTTGTCCTTGCAGGGGAAACCCGCGGAGAACACGTCGACGCGCGGCAGGGCGACCTTCTTCCCAGTGATCAAATCGAGAACTCGACGATCGGCCATGTCCTCGCAGCGCTCGAAAAGGAACTGCGGGCACACGTGACCAAGGAGCCACGCCCTCTTGTCGGGCTTCTTCTCGACCGAAAACACGTGGGCCACCTGGATTCCCACGCCGTGCACCTCGTCCATGTGCCGGGCCAGCTCATTCAGCCCGGTAGTCAGCACGTCGGTGCCAGAGAACATGGACCCGACGCGAAGCGTGCCGTAGGCCGACCCCATCTTATGGACGGCCTTCGCGAACTCGACTGACAGCGGGCCGTTCAGCGCATCTGTGAACTTCGTCAAGACCGCCTTGATCGGTGCCTGCGACGTCTTCCTGAGAAGGTCAAGGTGCGTCTCGGCAAACTGGAGCGATGGCGACGGCGGGGCCACGTCGTCATCGTCTGGAGCCTGGGCGGGAACCAGAAAAAGTGGGAGGGAAGGGGTGGGGGTGTGGGCAGACTGGGGGGCGGGGAGGCGACGCGGGGGCTGGGCAGTGGAAAAGGGGAGAAGGGGGCGGGGAGAAGGACGGAGGGGAGGGGAGAAGGTGGGGAGGGGAGAAGGGGGGAGGGGTGGGGGGAGGGGAGAAGGTGGGGAGGGGAAAAGGGGAGAAGGGGGTGGGGAGGGGAGAAGGGGGGAGGGGGGAAGGTGGGAGGGGAGGGGGGAGGGGGCGGACTGAAGGCGGAGGGGGAGGAGACGGGTGGGGGGGTGGGCAGGGCGGGAGGGGAGAAGGGGAGAAGGGGGGAGGGGTGAAGGGAGGGAGGGCGCAGGGGAAGGGAGAAGGGGGGAGGCGAGAAGGGGGGGGGAGAAGAGGGAGGGGGGAAGGGTGGAGACGGGGGTGGGTGGGCAGGGGAGAAGGGGAGCAGGTGGGAGGGGAGACGGGGGAGGCGGGGGCAGGAACGTCTGCAGGGGGGATGGGGCGGATTGGGGTTGGGGGAGGGAGGGTGGTGCAGTGGGGTGGTATTGGTGAGTGTGCGTGTGATGGTGATGGTGGTGGTGAGTCGTATTGGTGAGTGTGATGGTGATGGTGATGGGCGGTTCGCCGCCCGATCACCCCGCCCAGCCGTCGGAGAGCCGCCTGCTGACCCCAGCGGGCGGAGAACCGCCCGCTAATAGTTGTAGGGGGCGGGGGCTAATAGTTGTAGGGGGGGTCGGGGGTAATAGTTGTAGGGGGGTCAGCGGGCGGAGAACCGCCCGCTCGACCGCCCGCTAATAAGTGTCAATAGTTGTAGCCCCCCCCCCCCCCCCCTCCGCAATTACCCCTCACGAGGATCGCACCCCCTACAATTGTTGTAGGGGGGGTCGCGGGCGGTCCAGCGGGTGGTCCAGCGGGCGGTTCTCCGCCCGCTGACCCCCTACAACTATTACCCCCGACCCCCCTACAACGATTGGCCCCCACCCCCTACAACAATTAGCGGGCGGTTCTCCGCCCGCTGGGGGCCAGCGGGCGGGTCTCCGCCCGCTGGGGTGTCAGCGGGCGGTCATCTGCCCCCTGGGAGGCCAGCGAGCGGTTCTCCGCCCGCAGGGGGGGGGGGCAGCGGGCGGTTCTCCGCGCGCTGGGGGGGGGCAGGGGGTCAGCGGGCGGTTGTCCGCCCCCCGGGGGGGCCGCCCACTGGGTAGGGCGCGCGCGCGCTGGGAGAAACGCCCGCTGGGCTGGCCGCCCGCTGAGAGAAGGGGGCGGGGGCGGGGTGCTCGGAGAGGGGGGAGGGGTGGAGGACTCGGCGGAGGTGGAGGCGGGCGGGGACGGCAAGGGGTGGAGGACTGGGCGGAGGAGCAGGCGGGAAGGGAGGCCTGGATCGAGCTGGCCAGCGCGTACACGTCCCTGAACTGCTCCGCGTCGATGCCCTCAAGCTCCATGAGGTCCCCATCCACGTCGGATTGGAGCTCATCGCACCCTGTCAGCTGCGCGCTCAGCGATGGCAGGTCAAGGGCGATCAAGCAGTCCAACTCAGCGTCGCCATCCACTAGCGGTGAAGCGGGCGCCGGCTGGTCTGGCAGAGTCCGATCGGCTTCAAGCGCGGCTGCAGCTTGGCCGTCGGCGGGGGCTGGAACCTCGCCTGCTGGGGGCGCCGCGCCGCCAGCTGCAGCTTGGCCATCCACTAGCGGCGAAGCGGGAACCTCGCCTGCTGGGGGCGCCGCTGGCGCCGCAGCCTCTGCAGGGGGAGGGCTACCAGCCGCAGGCGCGGTCTGATCGAGTGCACCAAGCTGCTGCACTGCTACTGGCGGCGTCAGCGGCGCAACTTCGCCTCGAGCACCAAGATAGTCTAGCGACTGCGTCTGCAGACTGGCTTCGCCTCCAGCGCCAGGCTGTTCTACTGGAGGCGCCAGCGGTGCAACTGTCGGGGGGTCCGACTGCGCCTCGGCCAGAGGCGCCCCTCCCGCCAAACTCGGACACGCACCTGCATCCACAAGGCTGCCCCCAGCCGCTGGCAGTGGGTGGGCTGCCTCAGACGACGTGCCCGCGCCCGCGTCGCACGCAGCAGTGCCGCTGGCATCGGTAGTGGCAGGGTCGCCAGGCGCAGCGCCACCCCGAGCGTTCAGATCTGCGTCGAGTAACTTCCCAAGGCTGTCTTCAACCCACGCATCATCACACTCGTGCTGGGTCTGCTCGGGCGGGTGAGGCGCCGCCGAAGGAAGACCGTCTACAAGTATGTGCTCCACTTGGCGATCAGGCGTGCTCATTCTGCAGGGAGACTGGGGCGCTGTGGCGGACTGGGCGTCGGCTGCTGAGCCAGCGTCTACGGGCGCGTTGGCAGGCGGCTCGCGTCCCGATGGGCTGTGCCCTGGCTACCGCACAGGCGATCCGGGCGATCGCTCTGGTGCAGCTGCACACTGGGCGTCAGTGCCTGAGCCACCGTCTGGCAGCAAGGACTCTGCAATCGGTCCAGACATCGTTGCTGCGGTTGGATGGTCACAGGATGCCGCGAGGGCCTGGGGCGACGCCGGGATCGTGGCGGTCTCGCTGGCAGCGTCGCCTCCCTGGTCTGCGCCCTGAGGTTCAGCAACACCTGCCGAGGCCGCGGCTGCATCGTCGTCAGACACGCCGGCGTCCAAGGCGTTGGACTCCAGGCCCCCCAGGGCAACGGGCGAGTGAGGCTCTGCAAGCTGCGAAAACCTCAACTGCGTCTGGCCTGGCGTTGCCGTGGGGGCGGGGGGCGCTGCCGGCGGCCGGGCGCCGCGCCCTCGGGCTGCCTTTGGCGGAGGTAACGAAGCCCCCTCGGCGGCGACATGCTCTCGGCGTCGTCCACCGCGGCCGCGACCGCGACCAGGAGGTGCCGACTCTGCCCCGTCCGCGGCGGCTCGCTTCCCCATCGGCGATGGGCGCGAGACTGGTGACGGAAGCCCGCGGCAAAAAAAGGACTGGGGCCAACAGTCTTGGACCGAGAATCACATGTAATTATCCGGGTTGTCTGGGGGGTCAGGGGGGGCCCGCGAGATCGCCAAACTTGGCGAACCAGACCCTTGAAGCATAACATGCTTTGACATCCTCCTCCTCCTCCTCCTCCTCCTCCTCCTCCTCCTCCTCCCCCTCCTCCTCCTACCCCCCCCCCCTCCGACACGGCGTCGTTCGCGACGGCACCCCAGCTTCGCATCGCCCAGCCTGCCAAACGCAAGGGCACAATCCTTCAGGGTCAGAGGCGCTGGCAGCAACGCATCCAATATGTTTCTGACACGGCGTGGGTTCGGATGTCACCTCACCTCGAGCGAGCACTTGCGGCGTGGATATGGGCCGATGGTTGAGACAGGGGGTGTGCCCTAGAGTCAACGCCGAAACGCAGATCCAAGGATCCCCCCGCCTAGCGTTCCAGGGCCAAGGAGGCGCGTGCTGCGCCCCTGTCCAGAGAGGCCCTTCGGGCCCATTGAATCCCTGGGGGGGGGGGGGCTTGGATCCCTGACGCCCCGTCGCCCTGAATCTCTGAGTCGCGATTGGGGACTGGCGCTTCCAATTCTCACAGTAAAAAACGAGCGTCCCGTTTGGAACGCCAAATAAAAGACTGCGTCCCGCTTGGAACATCAAACAGATAAGTGCGCCCCGTCTGGGGCACCAAATAGCTGATTGGATGCAGTGCTTAAGCATGTTTCAAATAGGCAAATAGACGACTAGACAAAAGATGATTGGATACCCTTTCGCCAGTCCAGTCCTGACCTGACGCGTCCAGGGTACATCGGCATCAACAACCTGTGGCAACCATGCCGACCGCATGCCTCACTTCGGCAACATGTCCTCGAGGACCGCCTCTGTCCACTCCACAGGGGCACGCTGGCGAACAGCGCGACCGATCTCGTGAACGCGGGTGTGGCGAGCATTAGGATCGTCTTTGGGTATGTCCAAGCCAAGAATGAGCCAGCATTTGAAGAGCGGCGATCCAAGAAAGGGGTCTGAAGGAAGGTCGAGGGGGGGGCAGGCACGTGGGAATTGGGAATTGGGCATTGGGGCATTGGGCCCGCTTTGGCAGCGGGCATGTATACTTATCCCCCCCCCGATGCCCCCTCCACCCTCGACTTCGAACATCGGCCCCATCGTTGAACCGCCGATATGAGCCTGCGGGTCTCGGCCTCGGAGATCGCGTTCTTGGTCACGCCCATGTGAATCTGCTTTTGGCACGGTTGTTGTCGTGGGTCATCGGGGTTCTTGTGACACCAGCAAGTCCCCCCCCAACCGACGATGCCTCGGCCTGTCTTCTTATCTGTGATTGGAGCAATCCAAAACGGACCCCAAGAGGCTCCGACCTTCTCTCTTGGTGGCTTGGGGGCGGCAGCAGGGGGCGGCTGCGGCTCGGGCGCGTCCGCCAGCCCGATGTCCAAGGCTGCAGCGGAGCTGCTGTCGACCTCGCGGCGCTAGCAGAAGCAACTGCAAAGGTGGAAGGATGGGCGTGGGCGCCACGGGGGCCCCACAGGGGGGGCAGAGGGGGTGCCTCAGCCAACTGAGAATCACAACAAGGCTTCTGTCGAGCCCCGACGGCAAACGGGGGAGGCGCATCAGAAACACGGAGGGATAAATCGCAGATAGCAACTACACAAATACACAAATACCAAATACCACATACATGTAGCACGCAAGGAGCAGAGTGGGCAGGAATGAAGGACTTGAGGGGGCTGGTCCGTAGGATGTTGGAGGGTTTGGCTGACTGCGGGACCTTGCTGGGCAGAGCAGATGCGCACGTCCAGAAGTACTTGGCGCTGCTATCGGGGTTCGAACTGTCGCTCCCGCTCCCCGAACAATAACCGTCTGCAGGGAAAGTCGCCTTGGGCAAGCTGGCCCGGCTGGACTTCAAAGACAGCAACCCCTCGTCCATGATGGCCTTCCATGCGCGCATACCCGGCGTGAGGTGATCATGTGAGCCAGCAGCGTCGGCATGGTCAAGAAGAAGGTCCTTCTCCTTTCCCCGCGCAGAGAGATATGGCCGACCGTTCTCGAAATCGACCTCAAAGTTCTCTATAGTGAGACTAGTTACTCTACGACCATCCTGAACATCTTGGCAACCCTGCAGGAAGCCCCTAACAACCATGCCAGCCGACAAGCACCACAACCTCCCGTCGTCCCTGCGCACGATGTCGATGAACTGCTTATCGCCAGGTCGAAACTTACACTTAACAAGAATGACAAGATGTGGATCCGCTAGCCGAACGTGAGCAACAGCAACCGAAATGTGACGAGGTGGTCCGACTTGCCGCGCACATCGTATCGTGTGGAATGTACCTTGGCTGCCGTGCGGCCATTGTTTGTGTAGACGACGGGTTAAGTCGGCAAGCTCCTCCCAACACCAGTTCTCTCTGCTCCTGCAAACTCCAGGGTGAACTCTCCAGCACGGCGTGTAGACGGGAAGTTTCAGCGATGGGCGGATGCAGTCTGAACTGACGATAGCATTCTTGATCACGTCATCTCGCCAAGGCGAACAAAATGAAACCGCCCCTGGCGTCTTCTCGTCAGGGTCACACTCGGCTCTCATGAACCGCTCGAACTCCTCGTGCGACACAGGGCTCGTCTTGGAGCTGAGACCCCCAAATACCTCGCTAATCTGGCGCGCCATGTGATCATGGTGAACGCGTTGGGTCTCAGACAATGCGGCACGGTCAGCTTGCTTCCGTTCCCACGCGACACGGGCATCTTGACCCATCTCTTCTCGTGTTTCGGCATCAAAATCAAACCATGTCATGCGGGCTTCCAACATCATCGAATTGGTTTGCTCCTTCGTCAAACTCTCGACGCCAAGCCTGGCCTTCCATGCCGCCCGGGTCGCCGACAAATGCCGAGTGAAGCCCCCTGGGGGTCTGGACTCGCCACGGGTTGGAACAGCATCAAGTCGTAGCCCGCCTGTCACGATCTGTTCCCGAGTCATGTATCGCGGGTCAAGCCCACCTGCACGACGATGCGCATCAAGCACCTCTCCCAAGAAACTCACAGATATGAACCGCTCGACGGCGGGGCAGCCTGCGCCAGTCTTGCCGCGCATGCCGACGCGGAGCTTGTCGGCAGCGAGGTCCCGCTCCAGGTGCATGTTCGTCAGTCTGGCACTCGCCCCCCACAATCTCACTGCGCGCCTAAACTCGACGTCGTCGGCCATGACGTTGGAATCGTCGAAGAGCGCGCGCAACTTCATCGAGAAGTCCGCGTCCAGGCAGCACGGCGAGCATGAGAAAAGTGCAGAGCACACACTGCGACGCTGTTCTCTGGTTGCCGCGGGATGGCCAAACGCGGCCAGCGCCAGCGGGAACTGCTCGATGCAATACAAGCGCCACCACGCCTGACCCCCAGCGCAAAGCGCCATGCTGAACACGCGGCGCTGCGTCAGCTGGTCGGAAGCGAAATGCGTCAAGAGCGCCGCGACATCGGACTCTGCGCCGAAGGGGTTGCACGCCATGTCGCCCAGTCGCCGCTGGCACAAATACACAGGGCTCCCAACGACTGTGACACAGTCCATGAGGCAATTGCCCTCGTGGTCGAGGTGCTGAAGCGCCGATAACAATGTGTCGATCGGAATCGACACGTAGGCGGCGACCGACAAGAACCGCAGACGATCTGGGTTCATGCATATTTTCTTGGTCCTCCAAGCTTTGGACCGAGAGATTGCACGTTCCTTGGTTGGTCTGCTCACATTATCTCGATCGCAAGCCACGCTTCGGATGGGGAAGGGGTTAAGGGGGGGCTCTCTCCGCCGCCACGTCCTCCGCCTCGTCTTCTTCCTCCTCGTGATCGTCCCCCTCCTCATTATCATCCTCATCTTGCCCCTTCTCCTCATTATCCTCCTCCTCTTTATCCTCCTCATTATCCTCCTCATTATCCTCACTCCTCCTCGTGATCGGCCTCCCCATCATCCCCCCCTCCCCCCTCGATGGGGTAATGTGAAGCAGGCCAATCGTTCCTGGTTGTCGTCGTTGGCAGCAGCCCACTCTCTCGAGAGGTCTCTCAGCGCGATCTCTGCGCACTGCGGAAGCACCCTGTGGCACATGATGAACAGGGCGATCTGCCCAGCCGCGGTCGTTGCAGTTCCCCAGCGGTTTACCGAGGGCGGGCCGACGTCGCTCCCGAGCACTGCCCCAGCCTCAAGCAACGCGCCGAAGATCTTGGCGCGAGCGTCATCCTCAGAGCTGCAGCTGCACCTGGTAGCGTCACAGTGGTGCATGATCGTGTCCAGGCGCCAATCGCCGTTGAGGAAGAGCAGCAACTTGTCAACAGCACTGCGTCGACTGTCACTCACCTCGGAGCAAGGGGGAGGGATGGGGGGGGGCGCGGGAGGAGGAGGAGGAAGAGGCAGAGGAGAAGGAGGAGGAGCGGGAGGAGAGGGAGGAGGAAGTGGGAATGAGGAAGGGTGGGAAAAAGAAGTGGAGGAGGAGGGGAGGAGGAGGAGGAGCAGGAGGAGGAGGAGGAGGAGGAGAAGGAGAAGGAGGGCGAGGAAGAGGGATGGGGCGGATGCTCCTCCCCCAGTTCGTCTTCTGATTCCTCGTGCTCCGTTCCCCTGCTCTGCGGC
This sequence comes from Prorocentrum cordatum, assembly GCA_963575745.1. Classification (NCBI taxonomy): domain Eukaryota; class Dinophyceae; order Prorocentrales; family Prorocentraceae; genus Prorocentrum; species Prorocentrum cordatum. The sequence goes on along the minus strand of CAUYUJ010015523.1, from coordinate 21,313 downwards.
CCCCCGTCTGACCTCTTTGAAGGCAACCGTGCGGAACATCGCACGCTCGGCTAGGGCGCGGTTCCTCCTGCACGCCTCTGCTGGGGGCGGAAGCGGACTGATGACTGCCTTCGCGACGACCTGCTGCAGCGCATCCTGGAAGGCCGCCTGTCGCGACACATGCGAGAGGGTGACGACGATCGCGTGGAGATCTCCAACGATGTCAGACTCGGGGACGCAGGTGGTGATGACCCTGTGCAACGAATGCGCCATGCAGCCTCGCGAAGGAGGGGGGGCCAGGGCGGGGGGAGGGGGGCCAGACAGGAGAGGGTTACAGGAACGCTAGGACATCCCCATCATCCCCAACACAGAACAAGCAGGCCAGCCTGTGGTGTTAATGAGGATGTTGGGCGACGATGCCAACTCGCGACAAGCGAAGCGCTTCTTCCTGAAATTGGACTTCGCGTTGTCTGGGTTGTCATTCACAAATACATAAGCCGAGCGCGACGCCAACTCCGTCAAAGCAGCCGCATTCATAGAAGGGACGCGCTCTGTGGCCTCATGTATACACGATGCGTCTGCCCGGCCCAAGACGCTAGGTGGAACAAAAATGTGCTTACTTCCAACGAATCCGTCGCCATCGACAGAGAAAATATCCACTGACTGTGCAAACGCCTCCAATATGCCACTTTACTTTGTGACTCGGCACAATTTTTTTGAACGTGTCGTAACCGACCAAATCCCATTTCTTGGTATCTGGGTTCTGCACGGCGTACCTAGCCAGAGGCATCAACTGCTCTCGAAGCTTGGGATGCGCAAACCGAAGTCTCAGTGGAGTGGCGTCGTAGTGTTTACATATTACCACGCTGTGGTGTTTGCCGAATACCTGCATGTAACTTCTAATCCTGGGCTGGACAAACGACCGAGCAGAGGCGGACGGGGCGAGGGGGGAGGGGGGGGGGGAGGAGGCAGAGAAAGTCGGGATGGTGAGGGGGGGACCAGGAGAAGGATGGGGCGAAAAGGAATGAGGGAGGAGAAGGCAGGTGGGCAACGGTGGCGATGGGGGAGGAGCGAGGGGGAGGCGAGGATATGGAAATTGCGATGGGTGAGCAAGACGGAGACGACAACGACGGTGGACGGTCCTCTCACGCTGCATGTGCAGCATGGCGCCAGCCACGCCAGCAGGGTACAGCAGCCCCGTAGCACCATCCAAACCACATTTCTCTTGATGGGTGTGACCGACGCACCGGAACGAATACCGAAGCAGGCCAGTTACTGTCCAATGGTTGGCATGATACGCACTCCTATGAAGTCGCTTCAGTCCATCCTTGACGACCCGTCTGGAACAACCCTCGTTGATCATCCGACTGACGAAATCGCCGCGCCGCAATCTCATAGCATTCCACGTAGTCCGCAAGGCCTCCAAGCGATCGCACTGGCCTTCCAGGCATCTATTCTGGAACTGGACCTTCGCGATTCGACGAGCGGCCTCCAAGTTGTGTCCTCGCTGGCGGCCAGTGAACCTGTGCGGCCTGCGGCGACTGACCAGCTGGCGGACGTCCACGGGGGCATCCGCCTCTAGCAGCTCTGCCATCTCGGGCCCTATGCCACGAAGCCCGGCGGCAATGGCATCGCCTGCGTCAGCGAGTTCGCCAAGTGCTCCGTCGGCTGCGGCGGCCTCTGAGGCCTCGAGTCCAGAGGGCGCGCCTATGCTGCGAAGCCCCTCCGAGATGGCTGCGCCGATCTCATCGAGACCATCGAGTTCCATGATAGTGCCCGCGGGGGAAGGGCGGCGGGCGGGCTGGGTCCCTCGACAGCGGCTGCAGGCGGTGCATGAGGGGGGATGGGGGGGGCAGATGGTCGACGCCATGTGATCACTGCAGTGCTCGTCCGTGGCAGGAGGGGGCCAATCGGGTTCACCAACTCTCGAAGCCTCTCATCGCCCTGGCCGCGCCAGGGCCATCGCAGAGGAAGCCCTGGAGGCCCCCAGAACAGAGGGGGGGTGTGCTAGGAAGGGAGCCGGGCGGGGAAGGCGAGGGCGGGGCGAGACGGAGGTGAACGAGGAGGAGGACGAGGGGGCGGAGGGGGGGGGGGGGGGGGCGAATCTGGGGCACGGCCCAACCGAGCGTCGATGCGACGATGCGGTGATGACGACGGCGAAGCGGCGACGGATCTGCGGCGATATCAAGGACTCAATGACGGCGATGCGGTGATAACGGCGATGCGACGACGATGCCGATGGATAAGTGATGATAGCGAACTCTTTGTGATGTTTGATGCAATCCGCAATCGACCCCTAACGACGTGGCGAACCTACTGACCTACTGGAGAACTTGTATCTCGCATACATAGTATTAGTACGCCCAAAAATGTTGTGCGATACATGCCGTCGGGCCGAACAGTCGGCGGGAGAGACCATTGGATGGAAGGGGGTGCGACTAGGCGACTGGGCGGGTCACGTCGGAATGCTACGCAAGTCACTGAAGTGACGGCCAACCCGCGCCACCTTCCAAATGGTATCGTCCCGCCGAATATACATATCCGAGAAACAAAAACTGAATTTTGTGAATTAAATCCAGATTCCAAAGTCGAGCAGGCGGAGACGCTCGAGGATTCGGGGCCGCTGACGCCCAGGCACTTGTTGCGCGGTCGGGCGCAACGCGATGGCGACGGCGATGCTCAGTGCTCACTGGCATGGCATTGCGCTTGCCCGCCGACGTTGTGTCAGGGGGCATCGTGGCATCGTGTCTCATCCTCGTCCTCCTCACCCTTCTCCTCAGTCTTCCCCTCCCTTGCTCGTGACCCCCCCCTCATCAAGCTTGATTGCCGATTGTGCCCTGGGCTTAGTCAACCCCAAGGGATTTCAGAAACAAGTTGAGGAAAGGTGAAGCAGGTGGAGGAGCGAGGACAAGGATGAGTAAAAGGTGGAGGTGGAGAATGAGGAGAGAGGAATCCTATTTAGGCCGCGCCCCCTAAGCAGCGCCGACAGTGCCACGTGCAGCGGGCGAAGCGGCATGTTGCCTCTTCATCGACGAAGGCGCCGCCAACGAAAGGGCGGTCCTCCAAGCAACGGTCGCAAAAGGCAAAGTCCCTCCCGCGGCTCAGGTCCCACAACTCTGCCTGCGTCTCCAGCGTGAAGCGCACCACGAGCCGCTGCTTCTCCAGCGGCGGGGGGAACGGGAGTTCAACACCTGGGCCCCATGGCTCATCAATCCAGCTGATCCGCCGCTTCTTCACGGGGGTGTCTGCAGCGCCCGCGGCCGACGACGCCGAGGAAGCCGCGGCGCTGCCAGCCACCGAGCAGGCGCAGGAAACCCGCTTCCGACCACGTATAGGCACGCAGGCACAGGAAGCCGCGGCGCTGCCCGCCGCCGACCTGAGGGGCGGCGTGAGGGGGGAACCATCCCAGGGGGGGAAGCAATGACCTCGAATCGGCCATAGATCGGCGATAGGCCTCCGATGGCGAAACCGCATGTTCCTGGGCGGGGTGGGGCACCCAGGCCCCCATCGGCGACGCATCAAGCGATGCAGGGTCGATGCAGCCCCCCCTGAGCCAGCCCCCCCCTGTCGCCGCCCCTAACGACGAGGTAGAGGATGCCTCGGCGCTGCCCGCCGCCGACCCGGAACTGTCAGCCGCGGCGCTGCCCGCCGCCGAACAGGCACTGGAAGCCGCGGCGCTGCCCGCCGCCGACCTGAGGGGCGGCGCGAGGGGTGCATCCCAGGGGGGGGGGCAATGACCTCGAATCGGCCATAGAATAGATCGACGATAGGCCTCCGATGGCGAAACCGCATGTTCCTGGGCGGGGTGGGGTACCCAGGCCCCCATCGGCGATGCATCGAGCGATGCAGGGTCGATGCAGCCCCCCCTGAGCCAGCCCCCCCCTGTCGCCGCCCCTGACGACGAGGTGGAAGATGCCTCGGCGCTGCCCGCCGCCGACCCGGAACTGTGAGCCGCGGCGCTGCCCGCCGCCGAACAGGCACTGGAAGCCGCGGCGCTGCCCGCCGCCGACCTGAGGGGCGGCGCGAGGGGTGCATCCCAGGGGGGGGGGGGACAATGACCTCGAATCGGCCATAGAATAGATCGACGATAGGCCTCCGACGGCGAAACCGCATGTTCCTGGGCGGGGTGGGGTACCCAGGCCCCCATCGGCGATGCATCGAGCGATGCAGGGTCGATGCAGCCCCCCCTGAGCCAGTCCCCCCCTGTCGCCGCCCCTGACGACGAGGTGGAGGATGCCTCGGCGCTGCCCGCCGCCGACCCGGAACTGTGAGCCGCGGCGCTGCCCGCCGCCGAACAGGCACTGGAAGCCGCGGCGCTGCCCGCCGCCGACCTGAGGGGCGGCGTGAGGGGGGGGGGGCAATGACCTCGAATCGGCCATAGAATAGATCGACGATAGGCCTCCGATGGCGAAACCGCATGTTACTGGGCGGGGTGGGGTACCCAGGCCCCCATCGGCGATGCAGGGTCGATGCAGCCCCCCCTGAGCCAGTCCCCCCCTGTCGCCGCCCCTGACGACGAGGTAGAGGCTGCCGCGGCGCTGCCCGCCGCCGAGGCCGCGGCGCTGCCCGCAGCGCTGCCCGCCGCGGAGCTGCAGGAAGCCGCGGCGCTGCCGGCGGCCGACGCCGCGCTGCCCGCCGCCGACGCGGCGCTGCCCGACGCCGAGGAGGCAGAGGAGGCCGCAGCGCTGCCCGCCGCGGAGCTGCAGGAAGCCGCAGCGCTGCCTGCGGCCGACGCCGCGCTGCCCGCCGCCGACGCGGCCGCGGCTGCTGCCTGTTTGCGTTTGAGCGAAGAGGCATTCGCCTTGGCCTTGGGGCGCGGCGGCTTCCAGATCGGCACCTTCAGCGCCGCCGAGCGCGGGGGGGGCGTGGGGAACGCCACGGCGTCCAGGATGGTCTCCATCTCGAATCGGCTCATGCTGCCCCTGGTAAGAGAAGGAGTTCTGACCACGCCCACTACCCGAGGTGCGTTTCGAGACAAAAAACATCCAAAGCAGGTGATCGAGTTCACCGCCCCAGGGAAGGGAAACCCCCGAGGGTGCTGACGTAGAATCAAGAATCTAACATCTAAAATCTCAACTTTCAAATCTCAATCAAAAATCTGAGATAAACAAGTGGGCGTGGTCTGAAATCGGCCTCCCACCTTATCCGCGCAGGGATCTGCTCGAACGCCTGCTGCGAGCTGCACTTTTTCTTGAGGAACTGAATCCTGGCGGGGCGTATCATCCTCATTCCACGTGCATCGCATCCCCATCATCATCCTGCCCATCTCCTCCTGGTCGCGGCCCCCGCATCATTCCTCCCCTCCTCATCCACAACACCACCTCCTCCCCGCCCCCCTCCGCCGTCGTCCCCCATCCCTCCTCCTCAGCCGCCTCCTCCTCCTCCTCCCCCTCCTCCTCCTCGTCCTTCTCCTTCTCGTCCGCCTCCTCCTCCTCCTCCTCCTCCTCCTCCTCCTCCTCCTCCTCCTCCTCCTCCCCCTCCTCCTCCTCCTCCTCCTCCTCCTCCTCCTCCTCCACGCCTCCCTGCGCCTCAGCCCGCCGCCCCCATCCCCCCCCCCGTAGCCCTCATGAACCGGTCGTAGTTGCGCCGCTGCCGGTTGAGGATCGGCATGAGCGCGAGCCGCAACCGAAGCCCGGCGCCCGAGATCGCCAGCCGCTGTTGGCCTGCCAGCACGGCGTGGCGGACGCGTTCGCGAACGGCCACGCCAAGTTGAGCGAGGCGTTCACGCGAGACCTTGGAGGAGAGTCATGGGGCAAAGGAGGCGGGCTAGGAGCGAAGAGGAGGGGGAGGGGGAGGAGGAGGAGGAAGCGGAGGTGGGCAGGGGGGGGGAGGAAGAGGAGAAGGGGGAGGGGGAGGAGGAGGAGGAGGAAGAGGAGGAGGAGCAGAAAGAGCAGGAGGAGGAGGTGAGGAATGAGGAATGAGACGGAAGAAGAGAGAAGAGGTCGGGAAGGAGGATGGGGGAGGCAGCGGGAGAAGGGGGGGAAGGAGGACGACCAGGAGGAGAAGGAGGAGGAGGAGGAGGAGGAGGAGGAGGAGGAGGAGGAGGAGGGGGGTAGGAGAGGGGGGAGGGCCTGCTCGCGGACGAGCGCGGGCAGGTCGCTCCAGCCGTCGGCCAGGGCGATCAGCTTCTCGTAGCATCGCCTGCTACTCCCCCGTCCGCGTCCTAGTGCCCCTCCCCCGCTTCCACGACGTCCTCCGCCTCCTCCTCCTCATGCTCCTCCTCCTCCTCCTCCTCCTCCTCCATCTCCTCCTCCTGCTCCCCCTCATCCGCCTCCTCCTCCTCCCTCTCCTCCACCTCCCACCCCGCCCCCGCTCCTCCGCCTCCCCCGCTCGCCTCAAGACGGACTCGCCCGTCTTCTCGCAGAGGACGTCCGCCAGGGCGTCCTCCACGGGCCGGCTCATTGGCGCGGGCTGGCGTGGAGGGCGACGGGGGTAACCAAAGGTGCCCGGTGCCGCTGCCAGAGGGAGAAGGGGAGAGCGAGGCGGGGAAAAAGGAAGGAGGTGGGGGAGGGGCGGGGGGAGGAGGGCGTGGAAGGCGGAGGAGGAGGGGGAGGAGGGGGGCGGGCGAAAGGGAGGAAGAGGGGCAGCATGGGCACCAGGCACGAAAGGCCCCCCCGTGGGGCGAGCCCTGCGGCCCCCCAGCCGCGGCGCCGCGCTGAGAGGCGCCTCGCGGGGCGCCTTGGCCCACAAAGGGCTATGGCGACCGCCCTCCTCCCACTCCTCCTCATTTTCCACCTCCTCCTCCTCCTCATCTGCCTCCGCCTGCTCCTCCTCCTCTTCCTCAGGCGGTTATATTCGCCTCAAGACGCCGCCGTCGTCAACGACAGCGACAAACGGGCGAAAAGGAGTGATATGAGGTTTTGGTGGGCATGGGCGAGAACTGTAATAGTTGTAGGGGGTGGGGGGGTAATAGCGGCAATCGCGGCAATCGTTGTGGGGGGGGGGGTGCTGGGGCTACATGATCGGCGGATATGTAACAGGTCGACTCGGGCCACTCATCACGGGGCAGAAACACCCATGTCGGGGTGCCACCCAGCTTTGATTGAGTGTAGGCCTGACGGGCGTCGGCTTGTTCGATACTATGGCCTTCGAAAAGCCCGTGGGTGTCAGCTGCTTTGCTGGCCTGCATTGTAGCAGGGCTACTGGAAAGTTCTTGAAGCGACGCCACATCTTTATTCTGATCCCTCGCGCTAGAACCGTCGAAGACGACCCGACCTTTATACTTGCAGTCTTTGCGCCCTAGAGGCGGCTCGGAGTTTTTTTCGACAAGGATCGCGAATAGACGACCGAAGTGGGCAGTCCTCCCTTTGAGCTCTGCAACAACATCGCCATATTATTTGACGCCTTCCTCGTCCCATGTGCCTATTCCTCGCAATCGGTTCCATTCCTTTCCCAAAGCAGCCTTGGCATCTTGGTTAGCCTGGGCTTCGACTTAGGAAACCGATCGCGCTACAGCGGCGCCAATCCGAGTCTGTCGCCATTCGTTGGGAAGTTGAAAAGGCTCGTCGACAACTGAGATGAGATCAGCAAAAGGGTTGTTTAGGTACCCCAAATCAAATCTTTCTTTTTTCCCGATGATTCGGCATTGGAGCCGAGCTATGCTGCAGCGGCATTCGAGGCACGCTTCGCCGCGACGCGGCGGCCGCCGGACTCGAGGTCAGGCTTGCCTCTTGTGTCACCTCAGAATCTGCATCGGATCATGGGCCCCTACCGGCTGGGCCGGAAGGAACACCATCACGTGCGATGGCACCACCGTACCAAGTTTGCTTCCACCAAACATCCTCACCATCCGAAACGTAGTCGTCTGAGTCGTCCTCCGCGGAGGTTTCGGTGGCCACAACTGCGGCTTGGCCGCCCTGTGCCGCCTGTGTACGGAAACGCTCAACGACCCACGGCGCGGCTCTCCTTGCCTTTGGATGCGTCGCAAGGTAAGCGGCATCCTCCTCAGAGAGTGGACGGACCGCAGGTGGCTGGGCCACTGCGGGCTCGGGCGGAGTCGGTGGATCTTCCACGTCCAAGCCAATATCACGCAGTTGGGCAAGACAAGGGCCGGGATCGTCAATGCCAAATAATCCTCTCTTTTCGGCCTTGTATTGCTCGACAGCCTGTCGGCGCTGAGCCTGATCCATGTTGAACCAGCGTCCTGGATGAAGGCCAGGATTGGTGGACGCAGGCAATTTCTTTAGCCATGGAGCACCGCATTTCGGATCTGGGTCTGCAACCCACACACGAGCCGCGGGAACGTAGTCGGGATCATGATAAAGTACAACTCGTATGCTGCATGTTCTGTCGGCGACCTGTCAATGGGAGCTTTTGTGTCAACTCATCTTTCGTTAAGCCAACGACAATACGCCGATCCTCATAGTATTCCATCGTATCAAGGTTCTGAGTCGCGCGAGCAAGGAGCTGCCCTTTCCCGAAACTTTTTCACGCGGCTTCGCCGCTGAAAAGCTAGATTGGCGATCCAAACGATACTCAATATGAGCGAGACCTAACTTCTGATATTCATCTTCATCTGGGCGAGAGTCTCGCCGTGGGTCTCGACCGTCTATGACCGCAAGCTCGTCATCCACACACAAACCCCACGGACCGTCGTCATCGTCGGAATCGGCCTCGGATTCTAGCGGTGGCGCGCCCTCGCCTCCTCGGGGAGGCGGCGGCATAATCGCGGCGGGATCCTCTGCACAAAACGGATGGACTGCTTGTGCTCCTGCCCCCTGCCCCGAACCGTCTGGGACGGCCGCGGCTTCGCCGGCTGGAGGGATCATAACGGAGCGCACTTCAGTCATCGCCTTCTCGTACGCTTTCCTCATAGGAAACTGGGGAGATTGATCCTCAGCATTGCCATCTAGGATGTTGCTGTAGACCTGATCAGACTTCTCAATGGTGGGTCGCTTGCCCTCGGGCGCGCGCCCTGATCCCATACTAAAGTCAATCTAGCGGTCCAAGCGGCACAACGTAGCTCTCTGGACCAACCATACCCCCCGCTTTGTGCACATACCCCGGGTATAAACCAAGAATCATTGCACCGCCAGTCTTGGCAATCCGAAATCTCGATTCTGGCGGGGGTACATAACGTACAAGGGACCCGAAGGGAAGAAGCGGCGCCTCAAACGGATGTCCAAAGCGACGTTCCCAACTAGACTTCCCTTCCTCAGGGGCCCTGGCGTCGTAGCAGAAACAAAAATATCTGACGGCACACGTCCAATATGGTGGTGGGAGACCGGCCTGCATAAGCAGAGCTCGGGCCCCCATCTGCACCACGCCGTTTGCACGCTCGGCAACAGCGTTTTGTTTCTTATTTCCTGGGATGGTAGGATCATGGGCAATCTTGAGCTCGTAACATGCCCTTGCAAGCTCGCGTGCACCATCAGTATAACAATATTGTAACTTCTCTCCCGGGACTTTAGTTACAAAGGTGCACCGCAGACTTGTCGTGTACACCCTGAGCGGCGAGAAAATCAGCTGTTCGGTCGCGAAAAGTCACGCACGCGGTCTCATCGTGGAGCCCCCGCGAGAGTTCATCCATCGCAAACCAATGATCCACCGTCGTCAGGTGTCCAAACGAAGTGGGGTTAGCGCATGGGCGGGGAACCTTCAGGCCTGTGTTGCGCGCTTTGCGCTTCTGTCGTCTGATAGCTTTGGCCCAGTTGCATACTGAGCAATATGGGCTCTTGGGGGTATGAGTTAGGAGATGCGGAAGGGAAGCTGCGGCCCTTCTTAAGCCGCTCGGCAAGGGAACCCGACACCTCACCCTCTGCATCACCTGGGTCTGGTTCTGACGGTGCGTCGATGTCGACTAGGTCGACACCGTAAGCGTCTCCAACTTCACCCTCCTCGGGCCCGGGGGCCGCTTCGCACGCATTGGAGTCCAAACCTTGATCCATGTCATAGGGGAGGTATCCAGAGACCCCGTACCAACAAAGGCTCTCATATGCGGCTGCGCAGGCCACAGCTTTGCCAGGCTGCTCGTCGCTCCCACCGACGGCTTGGCCGTGACAGGGCAAAGTCGAGAGACATTTGGAGGCAGCAATGCCGGTAGGTGTCCGAATCCAACCGCATTCGCTAGCCTTGCGAGGCGAATAGTAGAAATAGGTGATGGTATCCGCAGAATCTAATGAGGACGGAAAAACGGGCGCGAACTCAGTCGGCCGTCCGTCAACGTAGCTGTGGTTTCTAATCAACTCATGTGCATGCAAGTCTATGGTTACGCGAGTCTGAACAGCATGGGGCGGAGGGCCCCCCGCCGATTCCACAGTATCCAGAAATGCCTTGGCGCCTGGCGTCACGCAACACCACCGCTCGGGAGGTTCACCTTCCCCAGCGGCAACCGCACACATCCACTGACCCAGCGCCTCTTTGCCTGAAAGGGTCAAGTATGGGATCTTGCCCTCAACGATCAAGTCCACTCTTTGACCGTTGGGCAACAGAAGGCAGGGCATTCGGCCTGCTGGCCAGAAGAAACTGCAGCCGTGATCCATGCACCGCTCTCCTACCGAGACCACGCACGGAGTATCCGGCATGACCAATGCGCTAAAACTACCACCCTTGAATTTAGGGCATGCGATGCGCCAACTGAACCGAGGGCTTGTGACTCCCCCCCGGCAGTATTCAGAGTGATCGATTGCGGAAGCTTTCGAATCAGTCTCATTGCACCTGCACTTTTAACATATTTCCGCTATGAGGGTATACCCACAACATGTATCCATGATAAAGCTCAGCGCTCCAAGATATGCAGCATCTGTGTCTGTACATCCCGCAGCGGCTGTGCCGTGTGGGCCCTATTCCCCCTCCTCAGTCCTCAACCAAAGGTGCCAGACGTCATCTTGTAGGCCCGATGCCTTGATTAGGGCCTCCGCCGCAGACGCTCTCCACAGGGTGGATAACTGCGGGCGTACCTCAGCTGGGAACCTCCACCTATCTTCGTCACTCGAGGGCAACTCTTTTAGGTCGTGGCGACGCGCCTTCCTACAAGGGATGGCGGGGTCCGCAGTCGAGGGGTGAAATCGGACGCGGAATTTGCACCGACCCTTTGTCTGAGATCGAATGCAACTCTTGCTGGGGGGGTCGCTCCAATACATCTTGATAGCGCCCCGAGAAAAAGGGTGCAGGAAATTTGCAAGAATATTTACAAGACTCTCCACTTGTTCCCTGCGCTCGTGGAGGGACTCTCCACTAATGGGGCGTCTCTCAACTCCTCCGCCTATATTTGTAGAGGCCTTTGAAAAATGAGGGCCGGCCTGCTTCTCCCCAGGAAGGCCCCGAATTAACGGGGCAGGGCACGCTATCGCGCCCAGGCTGACTGGGTCAGTGGACACATGTCCTGCCCCCCCGCACTCGGTTTGACCGACGCGGGCGTCGCCACATCCGACTAGCGAGGAAGGCAAGAAATATAATCCTTAACAAAACTAATCCAATCAGTCTTTCAGCACTGGCGGCTGGGCCGCCTTTGCGGAGCCAATGTCGCGGATGGTCGGGCGTGGTCTGAGCGAACCAACTAACTATCCCTTCCACGCGTGCACTTTCCCGCTTCCTTGAAAGAGCGACATATCATGTCCTTACCTTTGCCTTTGCCTTTGCTTTTATCTCCATCTCTCCTGCGTCTCTCCGAACTGGCGCTGGAGGCCCCGGAGCCACCATCACCCGCAGATGAGGAGACATTGGCGGCAGCGGCGATGGCTTGTTTAATTGTGCGCTCGTATCCCAGAGTCTGTCCCGCATTAAGCCTCGCTTGTTCATACTTGTCGCGCTTGAGCTTTTCTGCGTCGGTCAAGGCTCTGCGTTGCCTGTAGCAACCGTCCGGGGGTCCACGGCAGTTCTCAGGGTCCCGCGAGTAAGGCCAACACGGCAACTTGCTCTTTTTTTTCCACGCGAACGATCGGATTGACTCCTATTCCGTTGCTGTGCACCCTTTCCACGGCCACCCGTCGGGGTCTGTGATCGGCCCCCCCCGCCTTTTTCTCAGACCTCCCTCTGGAACTCGCATTCGGAGCCGGGGCAGTATTCGACTTAGCCCCCGCAACCGGCTGGGCCGGAGCGGCGGCTTTAGGCTTCTTATGGTTAAACGGGCATCCCTGACCTGCATACGGGCAGGTCTCGCCCTTACGCACAAACTTGCACGTCGTCTCGCCCTTGGTCACTCCGTTCTTCATAACGTCCGTGGATTTCCCAAGACGCGCTACCACTTCTGCCGCAGCGGCCTTGCCGTTGAGGCCTCGGCGGTTGTCGTTGCCGGTGCCTCCACCACCGCCCAACCGCGTCTGTCGAGCACGTTGGTTCAAAGTACCCTCATGCATACTGATGTTCCATTCTTCCTTCTCACGCAACATCATCCACTCAATTTGGGATATGAGCCATTCGTAGGTTTTCATGCCCTCTCCTAGCTCGTCCGTGGACAAATAATAAAGTTGGCAGACTAGCTCCAATTTCTTCAGTTTCCTGCATTGCTCAATGAAGTGTGCATGGACCGAAGCTCGCATCTTGTCAGACGGAGGTCGTACGCAATAGAGTTGCTGATGCACATCTGTCCATTCATTCTAGAAATGGTATAAATCAGCATATGGGCGATTAGGGACAATAACTAACTTCAAGATGTCACGCGAAATGCGATGTTGACCTAACTCCGATCTGACGGAGCACGGTCACCGATAGCAAATGGCTCGTATAATTTCGGGCCCTGTCCAGAGCCTCTGCTCATTTTGGGCACCGTATTCCATACGATTGATCTGTTGATGGAAGTGAATGTGATGAGTGGAAAGACCGCGATTCCTACGCAGTCTGTTAAACTTCTCAATCAGGTTAGTGGCAATCATGATGTCCAGACGTTGGAAGCGACCCCAATTTCTGAGCTGTTCGTTAGCCACAGAAAGGGGTCCATAGCTTCCATGATCCAGAGCCGTGCTTCCCGAATCTCAGGAGACGATCCAGCAAAAGCACGAACCGTATGCATCTGCCACTCCCGTATGTTTACAACATCGGGAATGGCCATCAGATCGACCTTCTGATTGTTCCCAACCTGTCTCCACTGATCCAGAGGGGCACTCTCGTCAAGACCTCCCGGGTCATTTGGCCCTCCTGGGCCCTGAGGTCCGCCGCGACCGCCTCCACCGCCCCGGGATCCAGGACCCCCCGGACTCCCTGGGGGCGGCTTCTCCGACTGGTCTCGAATGGCACTAGCAAGTGCTGACAGGATCTCGGTACTTGGTGCGGTACTATGATCATCCCCATCCTTGTCTTGCCCTGCCCCGCCAGGCGGCGCGGCCGCTGGCGCATGATCCTGATCTCCACCAGACGGCTGGGCCGTTGGCGGTTTCGCTGGTCCCGCCTTGGTGAAAGGATGATAGTTAGTGAAGGTCACGCCATCAGTAATACCTTTCAAATCCGCATTGATGGGCACACCGTTCCCTGAGATACCAGGTTTGGCTGGACCTTCGGTTGCAGGGCCAGGGACAAGATACTGGGGTTGCATGGTTGGCCTCACGGGCGTCTTCTGTGAAAGCTGGGGCATGTCGAACAGACTGAACCCGGGCAACTTATCCAATTCTTTCTCGACGTATGGAAAGGATTCCATTCCCATAGATCTCGTCATCTCTTTTACCCTTTCGATCATGGCCGCTTCACGGTCGGCAGATTGCAGAAGAGGCTGCACATGTTGCCCTTTCTCTTTCAAGGATTCAGCGATGATAGCCTCGAGCTCCATCACTTCTTTCTCTGACGCAACTGCGCGTGCCAGCGCCTCATCTTTCTCTCGAATGTTGGCAGCTGACCTTTCTGAGCTCAGTCGAAGCTGTTCCTCAGCTTGCTCCTTCATCCGCTGCATATTAAGCTTATCCGCGTTAAAATCATCAAGGAGCTTTTGCTGCTGGGCCCGAAAGTTGGGGTCAGCGCTATGTCGCTGCCATTGCTCATCCCACTCCGCCTGTTCCACGGGCAAACTCTTTCGTTGAGTGCAAGCGACGCAACGTCTGGTGATCGCGTTAAAATGGTCTTTACAGCTTGGCAATCCGCAAGTAGCGCATTCTCCGATTTTCGGACTCGAGCATATTGAGCAACTCTCTTCATTGACCCCTTTCGCGGGCTGTGGCTGCTGGGCAGCCCTTGCTCGCAGCATCGGCGGCATTCCGCCATCCAGGGGCGCCGAGCCAGGCTGGGCCTGCGACGACGTCGCACCGGACGGCTGGGCCGCCGGCGATGGTCGTCTGCTCGCCCCCGCCGGCTTAGCCGGCAGGCACATTTCGTCGCCTAATTGCACTCGCTGAAGAGATGCTCTGGCATTTTCATGTAACTTGAGCTCTTCTCGATACTGATTATTCTGATCAACTATCGCCGCAGCTACGATCTGTGCATTGGCCACTTCCAGCCTGGCAGCATGAAGTCGGTCTTGGAGCTCCTGTTTATCATGCTCTGCCCTGGCCGTCGCGGCCCTCTCCCTTTCTATTCTCGCCACCGCAACCGCGGCGCAAGCGGTCTTGGCATCGACAGATTGACTGTTCGCCGCCACGGCAGCCTGTCGTTCAGAATATATCGTCTCAACCATTATGTTCTCGGTTTCTTCTTCCGCGCGCCGCTGGGCAGCCGCGGTTTGATGGGGCATTTGTTCCATCAGCTCTCCTTCCCGCCTACTGGCAGCTTGGGCCAGGGCGACTCTTTCAGCCTCGAACTTCTTCCGGACATATGCAATAACTGCATTCATTTCTCCTCGATCCAGTCGGGCCTGTTCGGCCCTCTGGGCTTCCAGGACCATGATTTCTCGTTGTGTTTTGGCCTCAACGAATCAGGCCTGATCCTGCATAGCTTGGATGAGAAGGCATTGACAGTTATGTTCTTCCATCTGAAAGCAATCCTCGCACAACCATTAATTGCCACAAGTGGGACACACCTCAGAACAGTTTCCACACACTGGACGCTTACAGGGTCCGCCCTGTTTGTGAGCTTTCCCCGGGCACCTGTTTTCCGCCTGGGGCGGGCAGCCGGGGCCTCGGTTCCAGCATACCTCGCGCATGGATACTGTACTGTTACTCCTCGGAGTCGATCGGGCACCAGATCGTGGTATCTTGGGCCTTCCCCTGCTCGAAGCAGACGATCGAGGACGGACGTGCGTGCTCTCCGGTGGCTTGGCCACCTCTCGAAGCTCCTCATCCCGTTCGTCTTGTTTCACCAACTCAGCGAGCGTTGCTGGGGGGGTGAATATCTCATCGTCCTCAACTACCGCGGGCACTGATGGTTGCCAATCGCCTGGGGCGACGGGAGTTCGATAGAACCCTTCCTGAAGCGGGGAATCATTCAAATCATAATTTTCGTTCCTGTGCTTCTTATGTTGAGGAGCGGGCGTTCGACCCGTGGTCTCCCGGTCATGCTTCACATGAAATTGGGAACCCATTTCAACCTCGACCGCCTGGGGCGGCAGGTCAATGATCGCGGTGTCCAAATCTGGTTCTGCGAGCGCCTTCCCAAGGGCTTCCAAGTGATCGTAGTCAACGGTTTCTTGCCCAGGGGATGACCTTCCGTCTGGGACGGGGTGGTCAGCAGCGCTCATCTGCGACAAATCTTGGCTTGGTGATACTCGGTAATTGGCATACTCTATGTATTCCTCCATGGAGTTGATATCGTCTTCGTCACCAAGCTGTTCGTCACTGTCTTGACAGGGTTGCCCGTTCAAGGCTATCGGGATGGGGTAAGTCCCTTGCGTACGACCCCATCCGTCTGGGACGGAGGGGAACACACCACCGGACTCTTTTACGTCTTGCGACCCACTGGCTAGGCCAGCGGCCGGCTCGACAGAACGCATGGCAATCGGGCTGGAATGTATAGTTTCAAAGGATTCAGCAATCCAAGATGAAAAGGCTATTCGCCTGACATTTGCGGCTGTGCCGTCCCGCCTTATCGGGTCTGGGGTCTGTTCACGATCCCTATCATCTACTGACAAATAAGGGCGGGCGTGGTCTTACAAGGCAGGGATGACCTACACTTTTTGTGGCTTTCTTCAAGAGAAGAACAAGAGAGAGAGAGAGAGAGAGAGAAAGAGAGAGAGACCCCCCGTTTCCCTGCGCGCCCCGCGAGGACTGACCTCAGGCCTTGACCATAGGCCGCAGGGTCGGATGTCTCTGGGGGGTTGTGGCGTTGGCGCTGCGGCCGCTGGTTGGGGTTGAAGAGGTTCTGGGGGCTGCGGCGTTGGCGCTGCGAGCGCGGGGGCGCTGGGTGCCTCGAACTAGTGGCAGCGGCAGCGGCACAGCAGGCGTGTGTGGTGGCAGAGGCGGAGGCGGGCGCGGTCGCGCAGGCGGGGTAGCAGTGGGGGGGCTGGCTGCTGGCGCAGCAGTGGCAGCAGCGGCGGCGCCGGCGGGCGTGGCTGGCAATGCCAGAGGCAGCGGCAGGGGTGGCGGCGGTGGCGGCGCTGGTGGCGGCGGCATTCGCAGTAGTGGCAGTGGCAGCGGCAGCCGCGGCGGCATTTCTTGGCTCTGCGCAGGGCGCCCCAGCACGGCGCTCATGTGCCTAAATTCCTCGTTCCCGCCGTGTGCAAATCCCCTAATGAAATTAAATCGCTTTACTTGCACAGGATTCTTTCTACAGTGATTTCCGTTGCAGTTGCAATATCACTACATTTTGGGAGTCTCAGGGGGGTTTCCTGACCTCATACTGGGGATGGCGCGCTGAGCCCTGGAGAACCTGCGGACAGCCACGTCCGAGATTGAGGAACAATATTCATTTCTCGGGGTTGGTGGGGGGAGCGCACCATTGCACACGGGGGGCGTACCATTGTACTCGCCACAGCCTGGTGGCGGTGGTGGTGGTGGTGTTTGTGGCGCGTGTGGCCGCAGCAGTGGCGGCTGCGGTGGTGGCAGCATTGGTGGGGGCGGCGGTTTTTGTCGCCGCGTTGTTGGTAGGGGTGCCGCATGGGCGGCGGCGTTGGCGGTGGTGGTGCTGGCGGCAGCGGCGGCGGCGGGGATCGCGGCCGCCGCTGGGGCCGCGCAGTCTTAGTCGTAGTCGTAGTCGCAGTAGTAGTAGTAGTAGTAGTAGTAGTAGTAGTAGTAGCAGTAGCAGTGGTAGCAGTAGTAGTAGCAGTAGTAGTAGTAGTAGTAGTAGTAGTAGTAGTTGTAGTAGTAGTAGTAGTAGTAGTAGTAGTGTAGTGGTAGTGGTAGTAGTAGGAGGAGGAGTAGTAGTAGTAGAAGTAGGAGTCGCAGTCGTAGTCGTAGTAGTAGTCGCAGTCGTAGTGGTAGTAGGAGTAGTAGTAGCACTAGTAGTAGTAGCAGTGATAGTTGTAGTAGCAGTAGTAGTGGTAGTGGTGCTAGTGCTAGTAGTAGTAGTAGTAGTAGTATTGGCGGTAATAGTGGTGGTCGCAGTAGAAGTCGCAGTAGTAGTAGTAGTAGTAGTTGTGGTAGTAGTAGTAGTAGTAATAGTAGTAGTAGTAGCGGTAGTAGTAGTAGTAGTAGTAGTAGCAGTGGTAGTAGTAGTAGTAGTAGCAGTAGTAGTAGTAGTAGTGGTAGTAGCAGCAGTGGTAGTAGTAGTAGTTGTAGTAGTAGTAGTAGTAGTAGTGGTGGTAGTGTTAGCCGTGGTCGTAGTCGTTGTCAAGAGAAGAACAAGAGAGAGAGAGAGAGAGAGAGAGAGAGAGAGAGAGAGAGAGAGAGAGAGAGAGAGACCCCCGTTTCCCTGCGCGCCCCGCGGGGACTGGCCTCAGGCCTTGACCATAGGCCGCGGGGTCGGATGTCTCTGGGGGGTTGTGGCGTTGGCGCTGCGGCCGCTGGTTGGGGTTGAAGAGGTTCTGGGGGCTGCGGCGTTGGCGCTGCGGGCGCTGGGGCGCTGGGTGCCTCGAACTAGTGGCAGCGGCAGCGGCCGGGCCCGTAGCGGCAGGGCAGCCAGTGGCACTGGGGGCGGCTGTGGTGTTGGTGGCGGCGGCGTGTGGGGCGGATAGTGGGGGGCGTGGCCGCGGCAGCGGTGAAGCAACGGCGGCGGCGGCGATAGGGTGCGATAGTGGTGAGGTGGAAATGGTATTTGGGGCGAAGGGCGCTGGCCGCGGCGGTGGTAGTGGCTGTGGCGCGCCGCGGGGCTGGCGTGTGTGGTGGCAGAGGCGGAGGCGGGCGCGGTCGCGCAGGCGGGGTAGCAGCGGGGGGGGGCTGGCTGCTGGTGCAGCAGTGGCAGCAGCGGCGGCGGCGGCGGGCGTGGCTGGCAATGCCAGAGGCAGCGGCAGGGGTGGCGGCGGTGGCGGCGGCATTCGCAGTAGTGGCAGTGGCAGCGGCAGCCGCGGCGGCCGTGCCTGTGGGGGCCTCAGGGCTTCGGAGGCACAACAGAGGGTCGCAAATGGGGATGTCTTGGCTCTGCGCAGGGCAACCCCTGCACGGCGCTCATGTGCCTACATTCCACGTTCCTGGCGTGTGCAAAGCCCCCATCCAAACTAAACCGCCTTACTTGCACAGGATGCTTTCTACAGGGATTTCCGTTGCAGCTGCAATGTCACTACATTTTGGGAGTCTCAAGGGTGTTTTCAGGCTCCATTCTGGGGATCCTCCACAGTTTCACTGAAGCCCTACCGAGGCAGTGTCAGGGGCTGCGCTGCGCGGTGTGGCGCGCTGGACCTCAAGGCCCACAGCAAGCACAGGCACAGCAGCTGCAGGCACCTCTCTCCGTCCCCCCCCCCCCGCCTGCCTGAGGCAATGCAGTGAAATGGGAAAGGGCATAGAATGGGGCAAGCAGAACGTGCCCCCCCTTTCCATTGGGAAAATATGATATTGTAGTGAAATGGGGCAGACATTCTTCCACAATCTGACCTACTTGGGTTCAATTCTTGGTGGTGCCTTTGGGGCCGCTCCAAGGCGCAGCAGCTGACAGCAGAGCGGGGCGAGCACTGCTGCAGGACCGCGGAGAACCCTGCGCACACGGCCGCGCGGGAGGGCACGGGGAGCGCCAGAGGGGATGGCACTACACCGCACACAGGCCAAGCGGCAGAATTCAAACAGCGATTCAAGCCGATCCGCGCCGCCGAAAACGATGCCTCGAGCGCGGAGAAAAACGAACCACGCGAAGTCGACGCGGGCTTTTGGGGAGCTCTTCCGGCGGCTCTGCGCCGCGGCGGCTGGGCCAGGGCAGGGCAGAACCACCTCGGAGGGCGCGCTTCGGCTGCTGATGCTGAGCGGGTCTGGGCGCCGATGGCGACAACGTGGGCGCCGGTGACAGCCGCGACGAGGACCACAACGACCACGACGACGACGGCGAACGACCACGACGACGACGGCGAGCGACCACGGCCTTCGGGGCCTGGGGTGCAGGGCGGGTTCCAGCGAGCTGCGGATTGCCCGTGCACCTCCCGCGCCCTGGGAACAACTGCAGTTTCGTGGGGGCTGGGCTGGCTGGGCGCGGCCCTGCGGCAGCCGCGGGGCCAGGCATCTGGAAGCGGAAACGGAGGCAACGCAAACAACAGCCGGGCCTCTCCGCTGTCTGACGGCTATCTTGGGCGATTTGGACCGATCGATCGGCGACTCGGGGGGTTCTCTCTATTTCCCTCTCTCTATTTCTCGCGTTCTTTCTCTTTCTCTCTCTCTCTCTCTCTCTCTCGCGCTCTCTCTCTCTCTCTCTCTCTCTGAAGCGTGCAGTGATGACAGAAACCGCGTTACTTGAAAAGGGGTCACACTATCGTGTCTATCAATTAGCAAAAACCTGGCCGTGGCTGCGAGGGAGGATTGCGCCCAAGTCTCCGCGGCAGAGGGGATGGTGCAATAATGAGCGGTAGGTGTGCTCTCACAGATGTTGGGAGCGGTGGCAGCGGCGGGGGGCGGGGGTAGCCGCAGCATTGGTCAGCACTGGTGGCCCCAGAATTTTGTTAGTTGTGGTTGTCACTGCTGCGCTTGCAGCCGACGTGGGATTAGGGGACGCGGCGGAGGCGGTGGCAGTGGAAGTAGCGGCAGCGGGGTGGGGGGGGCAGACGTGAGGCACAAGCGGCGATGGCGGCAGCATTGCTGGGGAGCTGCAGGTGGTGGTTTTGGCGAGTGCCCCCCCCCCCCCTCCCCCCCCAAGGGACGCATGTTTTTTCCGCAGCCGCGGGCGTGGCCGCCCTGCCCTGCTGGCCCCCGTTGCAGTCAGACACCTCCAGGGCCCAGCGCGCAGCCAGCTGCCTCGCAAAGGGTTAAGCCCAAGCACCCGCGCTCTGAATGCCTAGGAGACTCCGTGCAGGATCCTTAAATTGACCAGAAGACCCCGTGGAGATTCCCAAAATGTAGTGATATTGCCATTACAAGGAAAATCACTGTAGACAACTTCCTGTGCAAGTATGGCGGTTTATGCGAGAATTGGGTTTGCATACACAACAAATGTAACATCTAGGCACATGCGCGCCTGGAGCGGGGACGCCCTACGCAGAGCAAAGAAATCCGAATTTGCGACTCTCGTGCGTGCCTCAAAACGATGAGGCCCCCACAGCCCCTGGCGCTGCAAGCAACAGACCCCCTTGAAAGTCCCAAAAACGTCGAGGTTCTGGCTCCGGATGCCCCAGACGCCCCACCCCTGAAGCCCTTGACCCCTTATCAGCATGGGGGCCTGCGAGGCCCGCGCGGAGCCAGCCCCCCCAAAGAGGTGGCGGCCCCAGCCGTGAGCAGGGACAAAGACATGACAACATAAACAAGGGGGCATGCCCCTGAAGCTGCTGCTACTGCTGCTGCTGTCGGCTATTGCTGCCGCGGGCGCGGCCGCCGCCGCTGTCGCCGCCACTGCCACTACTGCGACAGCCGCCGCCACCGCCGCCACCCCTGCTGCTGCCTCGGGCGGCCTTGCATGCCAGGCCGACCACCGCCGCCGCCGCCGCTTCTGCGCCGACAGCTGACCACGCCTGCCCCACACCGCGCCTCAGCCACCACCACCGCTGCGGCCATCGCCTGTCGCCCCCAATACCGCGCCCACCCCCACCAACATCGCCGCCGCCACTGCAGCCGCTGCCGCCACCATGGCCCCCACTGCCTGCCCCATGCGCCGCCGCCACCAACACCGCTGCCGCCCCCACTGCCACTGGCTGCCTTGCAACCACAGCCCCCGCCGCCGCCGCCGCCTCCAGCCCGAGGCACCCAGCGCCCCAGGACCCGCAGCCCCAACGCCGCCGCCCCTAGAACCTCTTCAACAGCAACGGCGGCCGCGCTCGCCGCCGCCGCCGCTGCCGCCACCACAATCACCGCCACAGCCGCCGCCCACGCAGCACCCCTAACAGCAACGCGGCGACGACAACTGCCGCCCCACCACTGCTGCCACCACTGCTGCCGACCACCGCCCCAGCCACCACCACCACCACCACCACCACCACCACCGCCAGCACCAGCACCAGCACCAGCACCAGCACCAGCACCAGCACCAGCACCAGCAC